>OVAX01001005.1:0-57171 GCA_900406405.1 Lepidium africanum | reverse complement strand
TTATTTCATTAAGCGACTATTGATCTGAATCTTGTAGATACTTAAGGTTTTTGACAACAAATATAATGATAATTAGGGTTTTGATAAGAAGATACGACTTCTGATCTGAATCTTGTATATATTTAGGGTTTTTGGCAACAAAAATAATGATATAGGATTTACTTAGATTTATTTTAGATAATAAGAAGATAATCGATTATTGATTTTCGGGAAGTTAAGATTACGTCATCACAACTAAACGCTCGTAATGACGCCACGTGTAACTGTAATAGCCACGGAACCGCCACATCATACAGAGTCTCTTTATTCAAGAAAAAAAAACTACAAGTTTCCGAAAGCAGAAACAATCTTAGCTCTCAACAAAAAGAAGAAAAAAGTTAAGATCTTTGCTGAGTTTTTTGTGTGCGACTGTTCCCAGATCTCGGAGTTTTAAACAACATGAATCCACTTGATTCGGATGTCTCAAATGGTAAAACTTGAATCTTTTTCTTTGACTAATTCTTTACTCACTTTTTATGCATATCAAGTGTTTGTGGTAATGCCTAGCTGAAGAAGATTTTAGATTATATGACTTTACTTGCTTGTAGATGATTGATTATGTACATAGCTTTGTTTTCGTAAACAACTAGCAAATTACCACTGTTCACAATGCCGAATTTGTTCTGATATAAGAGTGTAATGAATTTGAGGTAAGTGCAGGTAAAGTATACGAACCGAGAGTAATATCTCCGGGAGGATCCAAGACCCAAGAGATGCAAAGTCACGGTGTTAGTAATCAGATTAGTAAGAGTCAAGATGGTAAAGACCAGCCTCGAGGTGAAGTGAACATGGAAGCTTCAATATTTGCAGAAGATGTGATAAGAGCTGGAGGGTTTGGTGCTAAGGACGACATTGGAAGCTTCCTTCCTGTGGCAAGTGATTCAACTGACTTTGAAGAATCGATCCGTTCCGCTCGTGACTATGAAGAAACGCAACCGGAGATTCAAAGACCAGGTCTTGGTTGGCATAAAGTGTAAAACTTCTTACACGGCTTGATGGCTTATTGCTTTCACAGTTCTTGTGGTTTTTGTGGGATCAATTGTTGTGTGTGTGTATGTGATGATGGGCTATATCTAGCAGATTTCAAAGTTGCTACATTTCTATATATGTTAGTTGATTCGGTCTGTTATCTTGCTCTGCTTCTACCAAAACGTTTTTAACGACTTTTTAAACTTAATTTTGAGATATATCTTATCAAAGTGTATGTTAATAAGTAGTAACATAATACAAATAGTTATAGAAATTATATAACCTAATTTTTTACTTAATAATAAAGAGTTCTTTTTAAAACATAATATAAAGTAACAAAAATAATTATGTAAATATCTATAATTTTTTGTCCACTTCAATTTTCATGACATATTAGAAAAGAAATAGAGTTTACAAAGAAAGAATTAGAATCTAGAAGAAATTTGTTTTGTGATTCTAACAATCTAGAAATCAATATAAAAAAAATGAAATAACTTTTTGATCTTGTAAAATTTTTTTAAGTACGGAAAAAAAAGAAAAGCTGATCAATTGTTTTGGACTAACACTATCTTCAAAATATTTGTCTAGTTTTAGAATTTAGCTTATGGCTACTTATATTTTAGTCATTTTTAAAAATTTCAGATACTTATATTTTTGTTATTTTTAAAAAATTCAGATATGACCAGAGCTTCGAAATGCATATAGTTTACTTTGACCACACATGCTCTTCTTGTATCAGCTGGAATGCGATATCAATATCATATAATTTAAAAATTGAAAAGTATACAAATAATGTCTTTTCTTTTGTCAAAAACAAAAGTGATGAGATTATGTGGGACGAATAGTGGGTACAACCAATTATAGATAAAATTTTATCATAATGTTAAATTACGTTGAGACCATTATATGATGATATAAGTGGAATGTAACCAATGAGAGAAAGAAAAATGGAATCATCATTCAATAAGTGTGGCTCAAGTTGAAGAGACTCCACAATTGCTTATTATCACATATATCATTCAATGTCATTGTTCTTACTTTTATGAACTAAAACCTTGCATTTCTCTTCAATATTTTAATTAATAATTTTAAGCTTTTATAAAAACAATAAGATAATAATTTATGTCTTTCAAAGTGGCCAGTCATAGCTAGCACTCAGCTACTTGGATGCATTTTGATGGCTCTTTTATTGGCAACCACTAATACATTTTCGTCGCATTCGATTACGAAGTTCGAGGCTATGGTAACGTAATTAAGTTGGTGAAAAAGGGAGTTCTAGAAAATTAAATTATGGTACTTAAAGATAGTTAAAACATTAAACAAGAAGAAAATACAGGATTAAAAAAATATGGTTGGTGAACTAATTAAATTTTTATCTTTGCATTTTTCTCCAATCAAATTCGATTCTAAAAAATTCCCATTGTTTCGCATAGTTTTGAGTATTAAGATTTTGACTTTTGAGGGGTTCACGGTATAGACATAGTTAATACTCAGATTTTTTTTTTATCAACTTGAAATTTTTACTAAAATATGTGAGAAAGCCAACTTGGTGCAATAAGTTTATAAAATATAAGTTTTTTGAAAATTTTCTAATACTGCAAGCAAGAAGATTTGTAATTTAGATTATGATGAATACAAGATATGAAGATATCACGCAAAAAAAAATTTTAGACGATTGAAATCTTTTAGATATTCCTTAATTAAAAGCTGGCCAATTTTTTAAAGATGACATTATCTTCAAGACTTCTAAACAGTCACGGATGAAAAAATCACCTCTAAAATTATCATAGTTAGTACTCATAGTACATTCTATTTTATCTTATTTGAATGTATGAGTAATGTTCATTTTATTGTCTTATTTTTATCTACTAGAGTATTCAAAGTCCACACTCACTTGTTTATCAAATATAGATATCCTAAAAATCAAATAAACGATTTTACCAACCAAAAGCAAAGCATAAAGATCATAAAGATAAATGAAAAAATAAAACACTAAGCTCAAAGGCTATTGGCTTCTAAAATAATATAAGATACTATATGTTATAACTGTATCATGCATAATCAAAATTAAGAACCACTTGCAAAGTAAACTATTTTCGTAATTTTAAATTGATCTCCTAATTATCGATTAAGATAATTGCTCCATGAATATATTCGGACAAAAGATGCACTATGCCTAATTTTTTTATTTAATTCGGGTAATCCGTTTTAACAGCCGAAACACCATCATCACCAAGAAATTGAAACTACTCAAAAATATTTTTTTTAATTTGGTTCTGTGGATCCACAAATAAACGGATCTCAGAAACATGGAAATCATGTAAATACGTCTCAATGTAATTTTGTTCTTAATGACACTCAAAATAAAAGTTATCTCATTACCACCTTCTTAAATTTTAGCACTACCACCTTGTGTGGGCTGCAATATGCCTACTTGTCCCAACAGGTCACCAAGATCGAATATTAGTCCCTATTTATATCTCCATAACACTCTCTTGTCACCCAAAAAAAGAAGAAGTTGGCACTTACTAAATGAAGAAAGACAGAAACAAAGAAAACAATAGTTTGTTTTCTATTCCAGAAAAGGCACAACATTGTTCTTCTGAGTTTACCAACTTCGCTCTAATGGTCGACGACATCTTCACAGGATTCATCTAAGTCTGTTATACATGTGCGTATTGATCTCTATGTCTCCAAAATTCCTTCTTCTTTCAATCATTATATTGTTTAACTTCACATGTTAAGGTTCTTTAAGCTCTATTCATGTCTCTTCATTATCTCATGGAATTATGTGAATTTTAGAAGAGTATTAATCTTGTTAAGCTTGTCATTTAGATTTTGGTTTTGTTTTAATGGTATTTTCAGGACAATAACTTCAAGATCTCATGATGTACAGAGACATTCTATGGAGAAATCCAGAAACTTTTATCTCTCTCCAATGGTTCAAGAAGATGAAGAACAATGAAACTCTTGATCCAGAGACATGAAAATATATTCGTACGTTTTCCCGATCATCCTCTCCAAGCGTTTTGTATATATCAATAATATAATTTAACCCTATTTATCATCATTATTTTTGACTCTAAGATCATCCAAAAACTTATATTGACATATCGTCGGAGTGACAAATATCCTCATAAACGTTTTTACAGAAATAATTTCGAGCCACTAAAGTTCTACACACACCACACTATCACTATATAGTTAATCTATATATACTACGGCTCTTTGCTCAAAAATGTTTATCAATGGAGACTTTGTGATTCAGAACTCAAAAGGATTCAGTCCAGCCCCAACCATTCGAATGTTGTTGAAATCCTCCTCTGCTTCTTCCTCTCCCATTCCTCCATCGACAATCCACCATTCTATCTCCTCCTCCATGTCGCGGTTCTCCTTTCTTCCTCCACCGTCTTCCTTGATCCCTACCGTTCCAATTATCAAACTTCTGCTGATTGAAACCATTGTTGTTGCTCTTCTTATGATGCCAAGACTCGGTTTTGAAGCTGTTGTTATTATGTTGCCACGATTCGGTTTTGAAGCTGTTGTTGTTATGATCCCAAGTATCGGTTGTATCCTTCATTGCCCAAGAATCTTCATTCCATCCATCACATTTTTGATCATTCCATGAGTTCTCCTGTTTAACCGTACCAACATTCTCCTCGTTAATCCCTTCAGCATCTCCCCAACCTGTTCCCCAACCAAGTCCTTTATACCCTAATAAATTCAAAGGATCGAGTATCACGACATGCTCTTGTTCTTCTTCTGTTATCGGTTCTGGACCACGCTCAAGGTCAAGAATCAGCTCAGTGTCAACTTCAGCATTCCAATCAACATCGTCAATGTAAACATCAGGACCAGGAATAGCTAAGTCACAAGGTAAGCCCTTTATCTCTGCATAGAACCGAGACTTAGCGTTCTTGAATGCATCTTCTCCAGCTGAATCGTCCCATTGGACTACTCTATCGTATAAGTGCATAAACCGCTTCGCTTCTACAACTTTACCCCATGGAATAGAACCAACCACAGTACAGAAATCCTTCTCCCAAGCCGGAACAGGGACTTTGCCATTAGCTACAGAGACAAATGAAACTGAGAGTTAGAAAAAAACTCTGTTCACAGACTAAATTCAAGTAAAGAATAACTTACAGGTCAAGAAAAAAGAACAAACAATAAACTGGTCCGTTTAGTATTAAGCATCAAATCACTCTCCAAAACCAATTTGACTGATTTTTGTTCAAGCTAATCAGAATTTGATTTAACCAATAATTATTCACAATCTACAATTCATGTATGAATCTTGTTCATCCCTTAACACAGTACATGCAGGAAATCCGAATTAGAAGTAATGATTGAAACAAAACCTAACAAAGATTAAGCAAATCAGTATTGAGAATACTCTAATTTCACTAACCTAGAATACATAAAAGAACTTAGAAACCAACATTGATGAAAAAACACAAACCCTAATCTAAGAACACAACACATCAATCCAAAAATAACCAATTTTGTTTATGAGATTCCAATCAAAGAATTCAATATTCAAGCATAATCTCAAGCAACGATCATTTAGTGAAAAAAAGAAAAGAAAGAAAAAACAGAGAGAACAGAACAGATCATACCAAGAGGCGGCTTTGAAGAAGATTGCGTCATCATCATCCCTCGTTGATGATTATAAAAATTGTTTCTGGGATTTTGTCTTCTCCAATTACTCATAATGACCCGACAAAGATCAGAAGAAGACAACGAAAGTCGTTCCAAATCAGGAAGCTATTCTGAACAAAACCCTTAAATTCGACAAGAACGAGAAAGAATATTCGAAGAATTTCAGAGAGAAACGAGTGAGTTCTTCTTAGCTCCGAAACGGAAAATCTATAAGAAGGTTAAAAATCCCAACTTGATTTGTAACATCAAGAACAAATCCTGAATTTTCAGGTGAAATTATATTTATACAAAGAAAAAAAATGATTTAATGGTATTTTTCCTTTTCTGAAACGGAATTTGGATTCGTTGCCTCCTTTTTTCTGATTCTAGTTGCTTCTATTAATGAATTTTATGGTTTACTATAAATTGAGCTAAACTGGGTTATGGTTTACTACAAATTGAGCTAAGCCGGGTTACGAAATTTAACCAGTCCAATTAAACCCGGTTTAATTGAGACATTGGAGAATGAGCACATTATGTTCTAAATCCGGAACCAGGTTTAGCTCCGTGTAAAGGCTTTTTATACTTGTCCTTTGCGTTGAAACGATGAGCACTCTCGTCCTTCGTTGGTCATTGTTCGTCGTCATCATCAGGTCTTTTTTCTCTCTCGATCACTGTCTATTACTTCATGGGTATTTTTGTTCTTTTGATGTAATGTTGTGGTTTTGTTTTTGTTTTTCCCTCTGTAATCGTTTTTTGATCATTAAACGTAACATTGAACTTAGGGTTTCTGAAATTCTTCGCCTTTGGTTCTGTACTGTGTTGTTAGACCGATATTTGATTTTTTTTGTAGAATCTTCATGCGGATTGTTAGATTCTGTTTAGGGATTTATGGTTATTGAGTTTTCTGGCTTGTTTTATTCAGAATTCCGGAAGTGGTTTTTTGAGTTTGCAATGTAGCGTATATGGGTTTTTACTTTTCTTTTGATCTGTGTATTTGTTTAACTGTGTTGGATTCTCTTACTGATGAAGAAAGAAACAGTGTGTTCAATGTCTTATTCTGTCAGGTTAAAAACCAGTTTGGGGATGAAGGCTCATTTGAGTGCTCATGAGGTTCTTAACAACACTGATACTATGTGTGAGATTCTTCTCCTCCTTCCACCAGAAACTATCTACAAGCTGATTTTGGTATCGAAGAGATGGCTTCAGATTATATCAAGCCCTTATTTCCGTCACGTTTACTTAACCAAGTGGAACCCGAGCTTTCAACTCATTGGCTTCCTTATCTGCAACCCATTGTACCTTGGAGGACGCAAAGACGGAGTTTGTCGTCCTCGCTCTGAGCCATCGCTCCCGTTGCTCTCATCTAGCAGTTTTGGTGATGAAATCCAATCTTCTGGTATCCTCACAAAGCTTGGGTACTACATTGATTCTTCAAACGGTCTTCTGCTCTGTGGCCGCCATCCAAAAGCTTACTATGTGTGGGATCCGTGTACACGGAATCATCAGAAGCTTCCTCGTCCCAGAGTTCATTTTGAAGAACTTTGTATGTCATTGATTACTGAGGATTGTCCTGATAGAGGGCTTAGCTATAAGGTGATTCGTGCTGAGTGCGTAAGCTTTACAGTTCATGGTACAAAGGTGAAGGTAGAGACTTATTCCTCTAAAACTACCAGTTGGAGCTACTCCGAGCTTACTTGTTCTGAGCCAATATCTCTCATCGCGTGGACTCCAGGGAGAGTGATCAAAGGCACGGTTTACTGGTATGCTGCAGGAGGTAAAATTGCAGTATATGACTCGAACAGTGAGGAGAAACGAATTGATGTGATAAAGCTCCCAAAAACATACGACTATGATGAACAGGTTCTGGGCGAAACCGCTGATGGGTGTTTACAATACGGATGGAGCAATAAGTCTGTCATGGAGATATGGAAACTTGAAAAGATAAATGATTTGCTTCAGTGGACTGTGCTGCGTAAGCTGAGCTTTAGGGTATTGTGGAAAAAGAACCACGTACAAGCTACAAGGTTCAGCACTCGGAGTAAAGAAACGCAGCTGCTCGGGTTCGTCAATCAGAATTCAAACTCGTTTTACATCAGATGTGAATCAAATTTCTTCATCTATGACACAGAGGCACAAAGGCTTGAAGTAGTTCAGTACCAAGGACGAAAACCATCAGGCTTTTGGGAGTTCTGCAAAATTGTGCCTTACTTTCGACGCTCTTGGCCTTCTTCTTCTTTGTGTGAAAACAAAGTCACCATGATCTAGACTCCTTAATGCAAGACCTCTTCCTGAGGAAGTAAGTAATTAGTTTGTGTAGACAGGCCTCGGATATGATTTTGTTGTTATGGCCATTAAACTACCATTTAAGTTTATAGCTGAAGGTTTTTTGTTCGACCATTGATGAACCTCTCATGGTTTTGGTCTATATCTCATGGTTGCCTTATAATAGTGCCTTCTGCGTTTTGAATCTATGTTTTATGATTAACTCATGGTTTTTACTATTGAATGATTATAATATGTAACACAGAGAACAGCAGATCCAATCTAACAAATCCAAATCAGTTTATTTACACCATATAATTTGTAAACTTGTTCTTAAGTTCCAAGTTGATCCAAACAATTTCAATTTTGCAATTTATGATATTATAAGTTGGATTAATGGGTCACTGGATGATGAGTAAGCAGGTTGTGGAGAATGTCCACATTCTTTGAAATGTAATGAACAATGTGTGTTATTCAATTTTGAAAGGAATAATTTAAAATTTCATTAAAGTCATGTAGTGATCTAAGAAACAGATCATATGTAATCTTAGGTACAGATAATCCTTTATGATCTCATTATTGGTGAAATTGATAGCTTTATTTTATCATAATGGTTGAAATTGGATTTGATAAAAAAGAAAGTGTTGGTGGGACTGTAAAACAACTCAAAAGGATGTGTTGAGAAACTCAAAAAGCATTATTTGGAAGCTAAATGAAACCTATAAGTTTACTCTAATGTTCATATCATATAGGATCACATGGCTCATCATTGTTTCAATTACATGTATCTAAAGTTGTAATGATCTTCTCCACAACGAATTTTGGTCTATATGGACCACCATCAACTAATCTTTATTGATATTTCGTTTATTTTTTAGGTAGAAATTGATATTTTTGATCAATTGAGCTTATTTTTATGGAACTTTCAACATAATAACTTCATACATGTTTTGTGATTTTGGTCAAATGGTCGAGGGAATTTGATTTTAGAGTATCTCCGACTTCTTCACCCAAATTTAATTTTAGAGAAATCATGTTACTTACATAATATTATCAAAAGTTTAAAAGTTTAGCTATGCATCTAGTTTTATACGTCTACTTATAAAAATAAAACTAATAGTATATATTAGTATTTTCGACAATTACTCTTAAGTACATAATATCAAACTCAAACTAGTTCTTCATATAAAAATTCAATCTTTTGAAAACTGGACCGAACACCGACTCGGCAATATTAGTAGATAGTTGGTCGGACCGGTTTAATCGGTGAAACTGGGCTTTTATATTTTATTATATATATAAGACATGATTCAAAGTAATACGATAAGATGAATAATATGATATTCAACAAAGATAATATAACACATATAAAATTTTCAAATAATAAATAAGTAAGCAAATTTGATAAGAGAAATAATAAAAATATTAAATTAATATTTTAAAAAAAAATAAAATATCAATTTATTTTCTTTAATTATATTCGTCATTTTTTAAATTAATTTTTTTTAAATTACTTATTTTTTTTGTTTTAACAACGTAATAAAATATATAAAATAATACATATTAGTAATACATTGATATAAATGATCTGTAATTTATAAACATTAATTACAAACATCATCTTTATTAGTTATAAATTATAATCGAAATATCTAAAAAATACAATTAAAACAANAATTATAATCGAAATATCTAAAAAATACAATTAAAACAAACTTTTATGGTGTAAATTTTGGTTTTAAGACTTCTAATTTTATATTTTTATGAAAAGAAGAAAATTAATAGTAAACTTTTTTTTAAAAAAAATGTAAATTGTTAGTGAATCGGGTTTTAATATTGACTCGGGTCACCGGTTTTGACTGATTTACGGGTTTAACTTAAATCCAGCTTTTAATTCAACTCGAACCAGTTTTAGTAGCGAGTCACGGTCCAATCGGTCGGACTGGTCGGTTCGATATATATATAATTTTGATATATATAATTTTGATATATATAATTTTCTTCTTTATTAATGATTTATTTTCAATTATTTTATTAATGATTTATTTTCAATTATTTTATTAATGATTAAACGGTACTATCACTCATTATTGTCATAATTCTTCTATCTCAAAGCTATAATAATTGACGGGTCCAATGTATATATGTTTCATGCGATATAATTCTTACATTAAATATCTTTATGATCTACTTTAACATATACTTTCTCATATTTTGTAAGCTTAGATATTAGATTACGTTGACAAGCCACATGTTCTTTTATCACAAGCCAAAAGTGGCAACAAAGAAAGAAGAAGATAATAATATCTTTGAATGTATAAAGTTTATATTATATCAAATATGATAAAATTAAGGTGGACCAATGTTTAAGTGATTGGTTAACAAGCAAAAGAAAAGCTAGAAGAAGTTTGAACAAGTCGGTAATCATAGATACTGAAAGTGACAGTTGGTAAAAGGAAAGAGAGATCCTATATTTAGACATCACTTGAGATCATCTCTTCACAAGTGTCTGAATCTCTACATTTTCTCTCTTCCACAAAATCTGATTCCTCATTTGATCTACCAAATCAGTTGCTTTGTGTCAATAGGTAAAGGAGAATTCTGCCATATATATTAGATAAAGTCTTGTTACATCAATGATTGTTCTCTTTGATGTGATAAAATGGGTTATGCAGTTGTAACCAGTTTGATTCTCTTGGTGATCTTTAATGGATTGATTCATTAGATTAACTCAATGAGAGGCTTTATGATTTTTTTACAGATAACTCAATCTAATGGGGAAGAGGAGGTCATGGTTTGGTTGGATGAAGAGACTGTTCATTTGCGAGGCAAAAGCAAAAGCAGAGAAGGTTTTAGTTTCCTTTTCTTAAAACATGAATTGATTTATGTTTCTGAATCTAAAATGATCCTTGTTTATGGTAGAAGCCAAAGAGATGGAGATGGGTGTTTAGAAGACTGAAGTTGAGACAGCAGATTGCAACATGTGGACAAGAGTCAAGGACTTTGAATGAAGCAACACAAGATCAAAGAAAACATGCCATGAATGTAGCCATTGCCACAGCTGCAGCAGCTGAAGCAGCGGTTGCAGCCGCTAATGCAGCTGCTGAGGTTGTTCGAATGGCAGGAAATGCTTTCAAATCTCAACATTTTGTTACAACGCGTGATCGCAATTTGGCTGCTATTAAGATTCAGAGTGCCTTTAGAGCTTATCTGGTTAGACACTCTACTTTGAGATTGAATAGAATCCTAAGTCTCTGTTTGATCTTGCAATGTTTTGATCTTGTGATTGATTATAAAACAGGCAAGGAAAGCATTGAGAGCATTGAAGGCACTTGTAAGGCTTCAAGCAATTGTTCGTGGCCGAGCTGTTAGGAGAAAGGTGTCTGGTTTACTGAACTCTTCACGTTCCAACAGAACTTCAACATCAAATCTCATCCAAAGGAACAAAGAGGGAAAATGGTCCAAGGCCAAATCTGAGATCAAAGAAGAACTTACGGTGTCGAAACATTCGATGCGTAACTCAAAGGTCGAGTGCAATGGTTGGGACAGTAGTGCTCTCACAAAGGAAGACATTAAAGCTATATGGTTGAGGAAGGAAGATGGTGTGATCAAGCGTGAACGTATGTTGAAATACTCTCGCTCTCATCAGGTAAATTTCTCTTAACCAAATGGTTTTGATCTAGTCGTTTCTTCACTTGAAGAGGAAGTCGCCATGTTGGTCTATGCCAAAGATTGATTTTTTCAAACGCGAAATGCTAATCATTTCCATAAGAGCATTCACATAAAACGCGAAATGCTAACCAAGTGGTCTTGGTTTAGTGGTTTCCACTTGAGAAAATCGTCATGTTGATCCAGGCCAGGGATCGATTCCCAAGCGCGAATCTTATTCATTTCCATTTGGCCCGGGGCATTCACATGGGTTTCTCCAGCTCCCGAGAGAAATATGGTAAAAGGGAATGATGCGTCGACCCTCAATGTCAAAAATACTAGTCCCCTGTAAAAAAATATGCGAGGTTCCCACTGGTTGGAATCTACGATTGCCTATAAACTGGAACCTCTCGGTTAACCAAAAAATAAAATTTCTCTCTAGTTATGTTTACATAATTGGTCAGTCTCTGTTTGAGGTCTCATGAAGTTGTTTTGCAGGAGAGAAGAAGTCCACGTATGCTTCTAGGATCATTATATACAAAGGATATGGGAATGAGAAGCTGTCGATTAGAACATTGGGGTGAATCCAAGTCTACAAAATCCATAAACTCATATCTCATTCCAAGTGAAATGTTTGTTCCGACAAAAGTAAAGTTTACAACATTGCAGAGACAAGACTCTAGTGATGGACAAGACTCTCCATTTTCTTTCCCAAGGAGATCATTCAGCCGTCTAGAGCAGAGCTGGTTTCAAAGCTCCAATGGTTTCCAACCTTACATGAGTATGACAGAGTCTGCAAAGGAAAAGATGAGATCACTCAGCACACCAAGGCAACGTGTAGGACTAATGAATACTTGGTTTGATGATTACAAGAAGGATGAAGATAAAGTCTCTCTTTGGTCTTCTTTTGTTAATGAATCTAGTAAGATCAGCAGCTCAAAGAAGTCCACATATCAATATAATTGTTAAATGTTAAACATTCTTTCTCTGGTTTTCTCTTTTGTTTTGTTTTCTGGGTCACATATCTTATGTTCTTATAGATATGCTTCCATTAAAGGCTATTTTTTGGGGTTTGGTGTCTGGTTTTGTTCATTACTTTTCATGAGGAATTGGAAGCATCTTTATCATGAAAAAAATGTATGGCGATTTGTTCAAAATATGAAATTTCTTTGATTATGACTGTGATATGTTCATGATCTTGAACTATATGACCTGCAGATCTTTCTATTGGCAAACAAAGCTCATCTCAATGTTTAAAAAACCTAAAAATCCTGCCTTTATCGCGTGAAAAGCTCTTCAACGTAACAAAAATTGAAAATTCGAGAACAAGTAGCTAGAATTTGGGCACCACCGATAGAGAAGAAAGATGAAGTATACGGAGAAGAACCTGAGAGTAGAGACGAGAAGAGATGGCTTCTCTACATCGGCGGCGCGTGTTTCAACATACGCGCATCCTCTTTGCCTCACCGGTGGTTTAAAACAATCAATACGCTGCGTTTTGATGAAGAAAACATCGACGGTTGTTACTCGGCCACGTCATCGAATCGGATAAAATGAAAAAGTCCAAATGTTTTTTTTTTACAACAAGAAGATAAACGTCCAAGGAAGAAGATTGCGGAGTTCTGAAAAGTTTTGAGCTTCGATCACTACTAATGGAGGCTCTTCAATTTTCCAGTCATTTCACCGTGAATAGAGCTCCGTGCTCTCAGACTTGGTCGGGAGATAGGAGAAGTAAGGCTATATTTCGTTCTGCATTCACCGGTACCAGCAATTCAGCTTCTCTTTCCTTTAGAAATCCCTCCACGGTTTGGCTTCAAACCTTCTTCTTTTGTTTATAGAAATTTGGTTATGTTTTTGGTTATTGAGTGTTCTTTGTGATGTCTGTGTTGAGTAGCGAGAAATCTGGAGTTGGGTGAAATCAAAGAGTGTTGGACATGGAAGATACAGAAGGAGCCAAGTGAGAGCAGAAATGTTTGGCCAGTTGACTGGTGGACTCGAGGCTGCTTGGAGCAAACTCAAAGGCGAAGGTTCGATTTATCTTCAGTTTTATGTTATTTTGTTCTGCCTTGAAACTCACATTAGGGAGAAGAAGAGTGAAATAGGCGTTTTGTTTATGTATGCAAAGAAGAAGACTGTCAAATTAGGACTATTGGAAAGAGGAAAGAATTAGAGAGAAACAGTTTTCATGATTTTTGAATGAACTGATCATTTAAGTTAAGGATGGTGTAATATTCCCACATGCATATGCAGAAAGGATCAGTACGGGTTTAAAGCTAGTTAGATTTTTCTAATACTTGCAGAGGTCTTGACAAAGGACAATATTGCTGAACCAATGCGGGATATAAGAAGAGCTCTCCTGGAAGCAGATGTGAGTGGTGTTCTGTTTCATTAGAGTTCTTGTAAAGAATGTGGTGTAAAAGTGACTAAGTGGCTTGGCGTGTTTACTAACAGGTGAGCCTCCCAGTTGTTAGAAGGTTTGTTCAATCTGTTAGTGACCAAGCCGTTGGAATGGGTGTAATTAGAGGAGTCAAACCAGATCAGCAGTTGGTCAAGGTAATTAGCAATGAACCGGTTCTTAAGTTCCTTTTCTTTTTCATCTCCTTCCCTATTTTTTTCCATTTTCATAATGGTTTGGATAGTTGGTTCACTTTGTGATGATCATTTTAGTTTCAATAGTATCTAAAATTGGGACTTATGGCTTTATTGCAGATTGTACACGATGAACTAGTGAAATTGATGGGTGGAGAAGTGTCTGAGCTACAGTTTGCTAAATCAGGTCCTACCGTTATATTGTTGGCTGGGCTCCAAGGAGTTGGAAAGACAACGGTTTGCGCTAAACTCGCTTATTATCTGAAGAAGCAGGTATGCCTTTTGACAAAAAGGTAGAGATTTTGATGTGGGATTGATTGTTACTCTTTCTCAGATTACATTGACATTTATGATTATTGGTCATATTTTACAGGGAAAATCTTGCATGCTTATTGCTGGAGATGTGTACCGACCTGCTGCCATCGATCAACTTGTCATTTTAGGTGAACAGGTATTGAAGTTTTGACTTTTGAATTGTCATGTGTACTCGTAGATCCGTTTTAAGAGAACCTATGTGAACATGTGATGATATTCTATTCCGTTGATAAATTTTTCCTACTGTTCTCTTTGTGTCAGGTTAGTGTGCCGGTTTATACAGCAGGGACTGACGTAAAACCAGCAGATATAGCTAAGCAAGGTCTAAAAGAAGCTAAAAAGAATAATGTGGACGTAGTTATAATGGATACTGCAGGGAGGCTTCAGGTAATATTTCCTCTTTAAAAGTCGCTGTGTCACAAATCTATTGCAGCTTTGGTCATGAATTGCCTCTTTGTGACAGATAGATAAAGGTATGATGGATGAATTAAAAGACGTGAAGAAATTTCTGAATCCCACAGAAGTGTTGCTAGTTGTGGATGCCATGACGGGACAAGAAGCTGCAGGTACTCAAATTTTAACTGATTATTCCAAGAAGATTTGAAAAATCTTTAAAATGGACTTTACCTGTATTGGCTATATACTTATACGAGCTTCTGTAATGTCCACAGCATTGGTCACGACATTCAATGTAGAGATAGGAATCACAGGAGCCATTTTGACAAAGCTAGATGGTGATTCAAGAGGTGGTGCTGCTTTGAGTGTCAAGGAGGTTTGTGTGCTTTGATCGAAGCAAGTAACTTAATCTATGCTCAACATTGATATTTTACTCTTCATTTCATGTCGCTAGGTATCTGGAAAACCGATTAAATTGGTAGGACGTGGAGAAAGAATGGAGGATCTTGAACCCTTTTATCCAGATCGAATGGCTGGACGAATATTAGGAATGGGAGATGTGCTTTCATTTGTAGAGAAGGCACAAGAAGTTGTAAGATTTCAGTAAAACCAACCACAATCAAACTTTTCTCTCTTACACATTATTGAACTCTTTTTCTTCTGCCTTTAAAGATGCGTCAAGAAGATGCTGAAGATCTACAGAAGAAGATAATGAGTGCGAAATTCGACTTCAACGATTTCCTAAAGCAGACTCGTGCTGTTGCAAAAATGGGCTCGATGACACGAGTTCTTGGAATGATCCCTGGGATGGGGAAAGTGAGTCCATCACAAATCCGAGAAGCGGAAAAGAATCTTGCAGTCATGGAAGCAATGATCGAAGTGATGACACCAGGTTTTTCTCTGTTCCTTTCTTCCATTTCATTAAACAAACAAAAGCATTTCAAAATATTGATCATCTACTCGATTTTGGTTATCTTATTCTTGGTTTAAATCTGTTGGACAGAGGAAAGGGAGTCACCAGAGTTACTAGCAGAATCTCCAGAGAGGAGAAAAAGAATTGCTAAAGATTCAGGAAAGACAGAACAACAGGTACTAATCACTCAGATCTTAAGCTTAGTTTCTGCAAATTTCAGATAAAAACAAGATTCTCAAAACCCTTTTGTTTCTTTTGTTGATGTTGGTTTAGGTAAGTGCACTTGTAGCACAAATTTTCCAAATGAGAGTGAAAATGAAGAACTTGATGGGAGTAATGGAAGGAGGAGGATCAATTCCTGCATTAAGTGGTCTCGAGGATGCATTGAAAGAACAACAAAAGGTTTGTACTTCCTCTGCTTTTTTACCTTTAACATGTGACAGAGTTTAATGGAGTCTTGTAAATGTATCGTAGGCTCCAGCTGGAACTGCGAGGAGGAAGAGAAAGGCAGAATCAAGGAAGAAATTTGTTGGTTCAGCATCAAGCAAGCCAGGTCCTCGTGGCTTCGGCTCTGGTTGATTAAAACTGTTCCAGTCCAACTTGGTTAATCTCAAGACGGATTATTTTTGTATAAGTTAATCAAGGAACATATAAATTCATCAACTTAAGAGATCTTATGAAGTCAAAACCTTACTAAAGCTTTTCTTCATTCGCCTTAGTTTAGGGTGTGGCGACCGGAAGCTTCCGGTGCTGGTGTTGTTTTCCCCTTCAGTTTTCTTCTTCGGTTTTTTTTTTATCTTGGTTTTTGTTCGCAGAGAATTTATAGTTTTACATTTAAAAGGAAGGTGGTGATCAACGGTGTCTTGCTGAAGTCTTCCTCAGCTCTGTCGTTACTTTCCTGGATCAGCCGGAGTTTTTACTCTTGCCCAACATCTTCTTCTTGTGGGGCTTAATAATCCTTTCCTTCGTTTTTATGGTTCTCCAGATCTGCCCTTTAATCCATGTGCTTCACCATCATCGGCAACTCCTTCCTTAAGGTTTCTTACTGGCGACTGCTTAACTTACGAAAGTAATTATTCAGGTGCTGCCACAGTACATGTGGATAAATTTCAAGACAACAGAGTTTGAATTTTGAGGCGTTGAAGTCTTCGGGGTAGCAAATTGGCGGTGTTTCTCTGAATCAGTTTTCTGTGATGTTTTTCAACTTAGGTGGTGCAGATCTGTTTGTTGTTTGTTTGCAATCTCAGCTCAGTGATGTTTCCCTTGTCGTTTCACTGGATGTGGCTGGTGTGGCCACTCAAGCTTTCGACCCTTCCTAGCTAGGGCAAATGGTTCTTGGGCTGTTGTTGGGCTCAATTTGATTTTACTTTTGTTTTGTAATCTGCAACTTTTTGGACTTTATCAATAATATTCTGATGATAAAAAGAAAGAGATCTTATGAAGTCATTTCCTTATGCTTGCTACATTAAATTTATATATGACCAATGATTTCTTCATCAAATCTTCTATAGAATGAATTTGGTGTTTGGGAAATCTTTTGCCTAACAACACTGATGGTTCGCCTGCAATTCCTCATGGCTCACGAGTAAAGGTAACTAACAAGTAGCTTCACTCATTCGTTTTTGCCTCCACCAACTATCATGTTTTATCTCAAAGAGATGGTCTCACTGTTGCAAGCAATCTTTTCTAGATTATGCACAAACACATATGTTTATCTGTTGCGATTGCAACTTATTTTAAACACCAGATGTAGAATAGGGAAAACGTTTTGGTTGATGTGGTTGTCTGCTTAGGAATGCAAAAAAAAAAAAATATAAATATATATATATATATATATATTCGTGCTTTAACTTATCTTCTGCTTGTCCTTTGTAAACATATGGATAAAATCACAATGAGTCAATACATAATGTGTGATACCCAAAACTCCAGATTCGTATGGATACACCATCTGGCATTAAAGATTCAATTCCTCTTTGGATCAAGTTCTCTGTGCAAGCTCCAGGTGAAATTCCATTCAACGGCATATATTACGAGCCTCCAAAAGAGGTACGTTCTGCAGTCTTTTGAATAATTATCTTGTGGGAAACAATAGGCCAGTGCTAATCTGAAGTATTTGAAGATTCATGTTTACAGATAAGATGGTACTGTCAATGCAAAAGCTATTGCTTCTCCCTTCAACGGTTCTAAATTTCTTTTCAGGAGAAGTATGTATTTAAACATCCTCAACCAAAGAGACCCAAGTCCCTGAGGATCTATGAAGCACATGTTTGCATGAGTAGCATGGTGCGTATCAGCCTCTTCGTCTTAAATAATTTGGTCCTTAAAATTTGTGTACCAAACCTCTTATTAGTATGCCACGTTATTTGTTTGGTCAGTATAATTGCTCGATTATAATGACATAGGTCCCATTTCAGATTGTGTCTCTGTCTGATCTTGATCCTGCATCAACATTAAAAGAAATGAACATTTTGATAACAATATTACCAAGTTCAATGTAAATTTTAACTGTGACTTCAACACCTTTGAATATACTAGATTGATATATAATGTAAGAACTCCAATTCAATGTCAAGAAATGTAATATTACAAAGATTTCTTGCACTTTTCCATTTTTCCATTTTCTGAATATTTCACTATATCACGTGAATGGTGACTGGTGAGAGTGAACTTGTTATGCAGGAACCAATGGTTAATACTTATGCTAACTTTAGAGATGATGTTCTTCCACGTATCAAAAAGCTTGGCTATAATGCTGTTCAAATCATGGCTATACAAGAACATTCATATTATGCCAGCTTTGGGTATTCTTCTAACATGAGTGATCTCTAATAAAATCATAGATGTTTTCATTTATCCCTGCAAATCTATAAGCTTTGGTGCCATGATGTTATCTTCTTTTTCAGGCAGTTAGTAGTTATGGGCTCTCAATTCTTATTGATTTTTTATTACTGAACATGGTGGATATAGGTACCATGTCACCAACTTTTTTGCTCCTAGCAGTCGTTGTGGAACCCCAGAAGAACTAAAATCATTGATAGACAGAGCTCATGAGTTAGGCGTCGTCGTTCTGATGGATATCGTTCATAGGTAGTGAAAGTTTGATAAAAGCAAACAATTTGATACATGATTTTACAAGTCATTTGATGTTTGCCTTTTTGAACCTGCGCAGCCATGCCTCAAAAAATACATTGGATGGACTGAACATGTTCGATGGAACTAATGCTCACTATTTTCACTCTGGGCCTCGGGGTTACCATTGGATGTGGGACTCATGTCTTTTCAATATATGGGTTTATCAGATTAATAATAGTCCAATGCAGAAAAAGCTGGTATAGGTTTTTGGCGTTAGCTATTATGTGATTTATGCTCAAAATGATCGTTTGTTTCAAGTTAGTGGTATGCCAACAAACATTATACAACGATAGATGTAAAATATTAACAACTAGAACCCAAATGCAGATATCATGACACGGGTATGGTGTGGCACCCCGACCTGGCTTTCCCGCGGCCGGACACCAAATCACTTTTTCCCGAACACTCTAACTTAGCAACCTTTACACTTGGCCTTTACCACAAAGGCTTCTAAGAGGTTCCAAAGCACATTTCACAAGCATATAGTCCATATACGGTTAAGTTTGACCATGGGCAAACCAAACACTTAATCATTTAATGTTTCAGTTTTATACTTAGTCAAAATTCGGTTTATAATTCATTCCAGGCAGCCCAAGCTATTCAATCCAATAACTTAACCATCCGATCTATTTATCCTTATGCAACAGGAATCATAACAAGTTATTACACTAAAACGTACCTTAGCCAAATCAATTTGTCCGTACTGGAAACGAATTCAGTCGTACGTCTTGTCCATCCCACATTCTGTCATGTCTTTACCCAGTTCGTGGTACAGATCACTTCACAGTCTATTCCACCTTCCATGGTATTACTCAGTCTATCCGTCAGTCCTGTTTTTCCATCCGTCGGACACTCTTCACTTTCAGACTTCCCGAACACCATCTGCCTTCCCTTAACCATGTCCGGCCAATTATTTCCCACTCGTTTGCCCTCCACCATCTCTCCCTATTACTCAGTCACACAGCCAACCACCCCATAAAGTGAGTAAGTAATAAAGAGAGATGGCTCGGCTCCTCCGAGACCATCGGTGATCCGTCCTTACCCAACGATCACCATCCTGTCAGTAGCACCAGTCATCAGTCAGTCTGCATCAATCCGCATTGCACCATTCTCGTCCCAATCCCAAATTTGTCGACAATTCTGTGTACCACATTGCCTGATTCCTGAATCTGTCCATCCAATTAACTTTCCTGACGGTGGCACTGGGCAATAGTCGATCTGTTTCAGTCTGTATCATATTTTCCTGTTCCAACTCGCAGATTCATTGACTCGTTGCCTTACCGGAATCCTGACACCTTTTATCGCACCTTCTTCCATCATTACTCGACCCAAACTCAGAATACTCGACTAAGTTCCCACTCAAAATCACCCTTTCACATATTCGGTCCGTAACAATCGAAGATTCATCGATACCAGTCGTATATCCATCAACCACGCTCAGATTTCCTCGATCACACTCAATTTATGGTTTACCCTTCCTGTATCAAAACCAAAGCATCTCGATCATGGCACCAGATTGCTTATCCACTACTGAACCCACCTAATCATTCGCTACCACTAATTCATGTTTCGGTCACCATTGATTCACAATCAATCTTTTCTTATCTCCTCTCTGAAACCCTTCTTCCCCTAGGATTACATCCGCTCTCAGTCCATCCATAGCCAACGAAATCCACCTTTCTTCCCTTAGGAAGATTCGCGATCGTCTCTCTTTTCCCTCTTTGCGAATCTCTTCGCTCTGTTCTCTCTATTCATCCCTCTATTCTCTCTCTGTTCGTGCCTCTCCCTTCCACGGCGGCCACAAAACCCTTATATTTATAGGGTTTCTCGTGAAACCCTAGTTACAGGAAACTCTAACCGATTCCAATCGAAACCGGTCAGACCAGTCACTTAAATTGAACCAAATCCCTTACCTCGGTACAGTCAGTCCATAACAGAACTCGACCAGACCTGCCCAGTCCTTGTCCATGTCTGTCCGGACATCCACTATTATTGTCCGTATATCGACCAGACCTGTCCGAACATGGAGCAAATTTGTCGGAACATGATCCTTGTCTGAGAATCTCGGAGCCTTGTCCGAACTGACCAGTCTGTCCGAATATCCCGCACTCTTGTCCGAACCACGACCAACTCGGTCCGAACATCAGTCATGTCCGAATCTGACCAAACCTGTCCGAATCTGACCAAACATGTCCGAATCTGACAACCCTTATCCAGTCAGACCAACTTGTCTCAATCCGACAGTCCTGTCTGAAAACCACATCCTTGTCCGAATTTCACAGACCATATCCGAAACTCACAGACTTAACTCATTTTTCACGTACATTCGGATTCTCTTACCCATTTTCTCTCCTTCCGATCATGCCAACTCAGCCTTTCTCAGTCCTATCCGGTTACACCTGTCCGTTCCGCGGGACGCGGTGTTACATATGGCCTATTGACTACTTTGAGGACATTAATTTAAAATTGGAAGGGAAAAAAATGGTGGATTGGTTTCTTGTTTATCAAGTATCAAGACTTCTTATAAACAACGACTTCACACTTGACCTTTTACATCAGCAATAATGGACTTGGACACTCCCAAATGGCCCAAAAAGGGCCCAAACGGCTACTAATAAAGGGCTTCGGTTTTGAACTCAGCCTGGATCTCGCTTTAATTTTCGGTTAGGTTCGGTTAAGGAAAATTGTAACCAAAATCAGATATAATTGATTCGATTTGGTTCGAATCTATTCGTTACTAGGAGAAATGGCATTTCTCCTCCGCGTAATGACGACGCCGTGTCTTCTCATTCCACCTCCGCCGTTATCTAACCGGCGGATGTCATCTCTCTTACTCACACCTCCACTCCAACCGTCGCGAAGACGTCTAAGCCTCGGTAAACCCTCCGTTCTCCGTCTTCGAGCCAACACAACCACCAATTCACTGAAACCACTCGAAAATGTTAGACCGTATCTACAATCAGAATCTAGAACCATTCTTTTAGGCTGGCTTTGTAGCTGTGTCTCTGTTGTCTCGCTTTCTCAAATTGTTCCTAGGCTTGGCTCCTTCACATCAAACTTAAACGCCAATCCCTTAAGCTTGATGAAGCTTAAAGGTGAATGCCTTGTGTTGGCTACTCTGGTTCTTAGTAAAGTTGTTGCTTTCTATCTTCAACAAGCGTTTCTTTGGGAAGCTGCTTTGAAAACTGTTTATAATATTCGTGTTTTCGCGTATCGGAGGGTTTTAGCAAGAGAATTAGAGTTCTTTGAAGGTGGGAATGGGATATCTTCAGGAGATATTGCTTATAGAATCACTGCTGAAGCATCTGAAGTTGCTGATACTATCTATGCTCTTCTCAACGTGAGTTATAATGAACGAAAGTTTCTTTGTTTTCTAAATTATTGGATAGATTTTGGCTGATGATTTAAGCTCTACATTTAAATGGCAGACAGTTGTGCCCAGTGCTATTCAGATATCTGTAATGACGGCACATATGATTGTTGCAAGTCCTGCCTTGACACTAGTCTCTGCAATGGTGAGTGAAGAACTTTGTCTTTGTTTGTGTTTCTTTTGGTTTAGACTTTTCTCATTAATTTGGGTATCTGAAGTTTCTTATTTTACTTGGTTCTGTTCTAGGTGATCCCATCTGTTGCGCTTCTTATAGCATATCTTGGTGACCGGCTTCGCAAGATATCTAGAAAGGCACAGATTGCTTCAGCTCAACTTTCTACCTACTTGAATGAGGTATAAACTTGTTTTCCTGATTGTTCTATTCTTCTTTTAGATTGTCACCTCAATTGGTACTTGTCTTCTTCATAGATGGAAAAGTTGCTAAAGTAGAACTTTCCATGTTTAGGTCCTTCCTGCAATTTTGTTTGTGAAGGCTAATAACGCAGAAATCTCTGAGAGTGTGAGGTTTCAGAGGTTTGCTCGTGCAGACCTAGCTGAACGTTTTAAGAAGAAGAAAATGAAGTCACTTATCCCTCAGATTGTTCAAGTTACGTATCTCGGATCATTGTCAATATTTTGTGTTGGAGCAGTGATACTTGCGGGCTCTTCTTTAAGCTCTAGTGCAATTGTGTCCTTTGTGGCATCATTAGCTTTCTTGATCGATCCTGTCCAGGTAATACAGATTTTTTCAGTATGGCATTTCATGTTACGCCTTTATGCATTGCATCTAATTGCATCTAGTTCAGTAGACACATATATAAGCTTTTTTACCTTGAGGAGCTGTCTTAATGGGATTTTGAATCTTAAGAATCATGTAGGATCTGGGAAAAGCTTATAATGAATTAAAACAAGGAGAGCCAGCTATAGAACGTCTGTTTGATCTGACCTCTTTGGAATCTAAGGTACTACAAAAACCTATCTTTGCTCTGATCTTCTCTTCAGTTTATACTCACTATGATTTGGTTTTATTTCGGTCTATCGCAAAACCTGAATGCAAAATGCTTTTGGTCCTGTATTGAAATTTAGGTGGTCGAGAGACCTGACGCCATTCAAGTGGAAAAAGTTGCAGGCGAAGTTGAATTATGCAATATCTCATTTAAATATGGCGAAGATATGGTTCCCGTTTTGGATAGGCTGAATCTTCATATTAAAGCAGGGGAAACTGTAGCTCTTGCTGGGCCATCTGGAGGAGGAAAGACTACACTGATAAAACTGCTTCTCCGCCTCTACGAACCTTCATCTGGTTAGAAAATCTTACTTCTTGACTTGTCTCCATCTGATCACAATGTTTAGAACCAACGACTTGGCATCTAAACACATTTTTGTGTCTGCTATTTTTCTTTTTATTTCCCCTTGAATAGGTTCTATCTTCATTGACAAAAATGACATTAAGGATATCAAACTGGAAAGTTTGAGGAAGAATGTTGGTCTAGTTTCACAGGATACAGTAAGTTCCAGTCCTCAAAGTTTACTGCTTTCATGGTTAATCATAGATTTTGACTATTTCTACACATACTAGACTCTGTTTTCAGGGACAATTGCTGAAAACATTGGGTACAGAGATATCACAACAGGAATTGACATGAAGAGAGTTAAGACTACTGCAAAAACTGCAAATGCTGATGAATTTATCAGAAACCTACCAGAGGGATACAACACAGAAATTGGTCCCAGGGGTTCAAGCTTAAGTGGAGGCCAGAAGCAAAGGTGGGGTCTGGAATAGTGTGATTAAAACCCTGTTTCATATATTCTCTTCAGGATGCTTAGTGCCTTGTTATCAATGTCAAATGTGCAGACTAGCTATTGCCCGAGCGCTCTATCAAAACTCATCCGTGCTGATATTGGATGAAGCAACATCAGCATTGGATACTATGTCAGAGTTGTTAGTCAGAGAAGCTCTTGAACGTGTAATGCAAGACCATACGGTAACAGTACACATCTGGTTCTTCCATTCTAAACAATCCTTGATTTATCAAGGAGATTGTTCAGAAACTTTCTGGTTCCATGGCTCTGATGTTTGCACTTACAGGTAATTGTGATTGCACATAGACTGGAGACACTGATGATGGCACAGCGAGTGTTCTTATTGGAGAGGGGAAAGCTAAAGGAGTTGGATCGCTCTTCTCTTTTAAGTACTCACAAGGACTCACTTTCATCAGCTGGACTAGTGATTTGAGGTCTATGATCAAGGGGAGTTAGAGACCAACTGTTCTGTAAATTAAGAGAATATACAAGATTCGTCTGTGTAAATCTTTCATGTTTAAAAATAGGATGAACAAATCATTTCATCAGCTAAAAGCCTACAGAGTTTTGTATCTTTCTCTAGTTATGCCTCTTGATAATGAGCAAAACTTGTGACATTATACATATAAATATAATAACAACAGATCAAATTTGTTTTCTACTCCATGTAAAGAAGAATGATTCAACGATTCACTGTTTCACCATGAAAGAGCTTTTGCAACTGCATCCACCCACTGCTGCTGGATTCTCAGCTACCTGAATACCAGTGCAAGCATTAGAAGTCAAATAAAAATCTAAAACATTTTTACTAAAATTTGATCGATATGGATAGACAAATTATGCAGTTTCAAAAAGACAGGACACAAAAAGACATGTTATGAATGATAATTAAGAGTCTTAGTCTTATGGACTCCAACCAACTCAGGCAAAACATACAAAATGCTCTCACGGAACATCTAAGCAATGATGAAAAAGAAAGTGTCCAAGGAGATTATAAGTCCTAAAAAGATGAGATGAAAAGAAAGAAAGGCTTTACCACGAAAGCAGCACGGATAAGTTCCTCCACATAATCAACCGTGGCACCTTTCACAAAGTCATATGAAACATTATCTACAACCAATTTCACACCATCTTTCTCAAAAACCCTGTAATGTTATGAAGAGAAGCTATAATTAAGACATAATAAACCCTGTTGTGCAAAACGGAGAATCGTGATTCTTCTAGCTGAAAGACAATATGTAATAATAATAATAAGACTTGAGGTGGACCAAAAGTACCTGTCATCAGAATTGGTTTTACTATCAAGCTCAAACACATACTGGAAACCAGAACAACCTCCTGTTTCTACACCCAAGCGAAGTAGTTTCTTCTCCGGTTCACTAGATTGTAACTCTTTCATTCTCTGTCAAATTAATAACACCACATAAATGTCAAGAGAAGAACCAAACCAATAACCAACATCTCCTCCAACAATCCAAATAGTGAATCTGAAAGATTCAGAACGTTAAAAACAATTGATATGTACTTTGCATAGTACAGGTTTAATTTCAATGTTCACATATCCCATGATCACATATCCGACATGACAAATGTACAATAACATCTTCCGAAAGAAATTGATGAACTATGGATGTTCAAAACAAACAAATTAACTGTTAAAACTATAGAAATTCATCAAAAACTCGTCAAAATTTTAGCAAATTCCAACGCAAACCAAATTCATAAAAACTTCCGAGAGATCAATTCACAACAGCAGAATCCATACCCTGATACAATTATCGCTGAGATGAACAACTTCGAGAGAAGAAGAATCAGATTGAGAAGACGAAGATGCTTCTTTGAGAGCTGAAACAGAAGAAATATTAAGCATCCGATGATTTTCTCTAATACGACCAGCCAAATACGGAGCCAGGCGTTTCACCAAAGATCTCGACATGATTTTTAAATTCCTTCAGAATATCTCTATCTCTTTCAATAATAAACGACCCCTTTAGAGTGTTTTCGCCATGGAAGAAGAAATAATTTCAAGCTTTTGCGAAAGTTTCTTCTTTTTTTCTGAGAATTTTTGTTTACTTGGTCAAAAAATAACAGACGATGGAGGCGAAAGAAAGATTGGTCTTGTGAATACCACGCTTCGTTTAACATCCACGTCATTTATTTCTGTATAGCCTCATTATTTATAGGCATTTTTCAATTTGGCCCCACTAGTTGGTTTCAAATCAATTTTGTCACAAAAAATTGCAAGACTATAGGATGGGTTAGTCTGGACATGGTTCTTTGGTTCGATTCCCTCCGGTTTTGGAAGTCGGGTAATCAATAGGTACCAATTAAAATTAAGAGAATTTTGATTGATTTTGGTTTGGAATAAGTGAAACCAAATTAAACGTAATAATTACTTGTAACGAAAAGTAATTAGTACAATTTAGTTTCGGTTCTTATTTAATTCCGTTCGATTATCGTTTTAGAACCAAACCAAAAACCCAAATTACCAAAATATTAGAGTCAAACAATTTTTGGCTAGAACCCGACATCGATCAGAATACCTACTTTGATTTCGGTATTTCGGTTCCGATATTTATGCCAATTGCTGATTGAGTCTCAATTTTCTCTTAAAAGTGAAAAGCTCACTTAAACTCAATTTCATAATACATACAAAAAGACAAGACATTGAACATTCTCATGAGCAAGAAAATGGATTTTTTTGTATATACAACAAATTACTGTACAGTGGTGGTAACTCTCAGGAACAAGCAATACTTAGATCTCATCAGTGATATAAACAAGACCAAGCTTGTATCTACGGTTGTGTTAAGGAGCAACACAAATTCGTCTATTACTTCTGGAACTTTAGAGACCTATAAACCAATTATTTTCTCTGTCTCAAAGAGAGAGGAAGAATGTCTAAATTGTACTATGTACCATGGCTTCTGTCATCCGCTGGAACTTGAGCGTCCATTAATGAATCTCTTGTTGAGATAGTTCTGTGTTGGGGATGATGTGTGAGCTGCTATGTTACTTAGCATAACAGCACAAGGTCACAAGTCCCTATAATCCAAATGCAGAATTTGAGATTGAGATTAAAAGATGTACATGATTCATATAAAACCATTATTACCAGTTGCAGAAAGATATTGTGAAACTGTTTGATTCACTTACCAGATTTTACTTTTCAATCTAATTTTTCCACCTCTTTGAATCTTTTGTCCCATTCCTCTGCCTCATAGTCTTGTTCCATCATATCTTTTTCTGTACTGTACACGATCCGCTCCTTCCCTATGACTGTATTTTGAGCCATATCCCTTGCACTCAGTAGCTATGCATTGTATCATTTAAAGGCGTTATTTCACAGTTCCCAAGTAATAATCCAAGACATGTGTTTTAATATGGCTTGTGCTAGAGAACACAATAAGAGCAACCATCTCAACTGTCACATAAGGCAATTGCAAGTGGGTAATCACACAGAGAGATCTTACACATATGCAGCATCATACAAGAGTCAGAACCTAACCCTTAATGTGGGTAAAGCTCTCTACTCTTATTAAAATAGAGCATGTTTGGGAGTATCATAGATGAAGCAGTCAACAGAAATTGCTGTTTTGATGTGCCTACCTTGCGCCGTAGTGCAATATCTGGAGATTCAAGTGCTCGTGCAAATTGTAGCCGAGCTTTATTTCTATTCTCTATCTGATTGTTCTTTCTCTTGATTGAAAACCACCGAATCAAAGGGATGGCAAAGAAGGAACCTGCATATACCTGCATAGTCGTTTGTACAGTCAACCAAGGACACTAAGATATACTATAATTTCAAACACAGTAGTTCGCTATATCAACAGAAACTAAATTATACCTGAAGTAGTGGATATATATTCTTAACAAATGTAAGAAATCCACTTGGCGTGACAGCCATCTCCCTGAAAACAAAGAGAAAAACAAGGTTGCGTTCAAAGTATATATATACACACACATACTACGGGAATATAGGTAGAGTGTCGGCCTTACTTTAGCATGGCGTTTAGAACAACAACACCAAAGAGATTAACCGCACCTAGGCCAATGACCATTGCTCTCTCGGATGAATTTGTTTTACTGTGAAGAAAAGAGATTCCATTGTCAAGGACAAACTACAAGAGCAATAAAATGTTCTTATATGAAATTCCAGGAGCAAACAAGGACAAGAACCTAAATTGCCATTTTTTCTCCTTGAAGAACTTGTCCATATCTGCAACCCAGTCAAACCATTTTCCCACGTATTCCTTTCGTCTACTAGATCCAGAGGCTGTACGTTGCAGGGACGGAAAGCGATACAAAATATTTCCCTAAGCAACAGGAAATAATTGTTAATAAAAATGACCAAAGAAAAACGCTACAGATCATGCACATTTGGGCATCACAGTTCCAGCAACCAGAAAGAGGATTTGTTTACCTCTTCATCCAACTCAGGTTGACCATCAAACCGAAGAAGAACTGGTAGAATGTAGGATTCATCGTTCTGTGAACATCAAACAGATAACTTGAGAAGCTGTAAACTATTATTTTGTGATACAACTAGTGCGAGAAGTAAAGGAGTGCAAAGGGAACAGCACAAAGACAGCTAACATAGTTACATTAGCTCCCCTGGCCAGAGACCATAAGCAGAACATACCGTATCACTCTTGGAAGATGGCACATCAAGGTAAGGAGCAAGCTCGTCAGCTGCAACAACACCTCCTCTAGAAGTTATATACTGCCCAATCTGTAAATACGTATCAAAGTAAGTAAACTACTAAAACCCCATTATATGAGTGTAATGTATATTTCCATATTTATAAACTATTTAAAAAAGATATAAGGAGTTTTAACAATTAGTACAATTCTTATCCCTTAGGTATGTCAAAAGTAGTCACCAATGTTCTCATTGATATTTAGAAAAAAAACATCATCGAAGATGTCTCCAGATAAGTGACCTGAACAGGAATCAGAACATATAGAAAAATATAAGTAAATTCAAGTCCTGCACATTACCATCTGCCATCTCTCTTCTTCAATTCCTTGATTCGGGTCTCCATCTCCAAAAACAAACGAGAAAACCTAGGCATCAACCCGTACTTAAATCAAGCCATTATCACTCAAAAAGCAATGAGGGAGAAACATTTAGCAACGCATGAAAGCTCTCAAATTGAATCTCCACTTACGGATTCAATAAAATTCATTCCCTTTCCTTCATCTTCTCGAGCTCGTCGCCTATTGTAATAATTGGGATCCCAGTACCTTACATAAACACACTAGAATATAACTAGGAGGTTCCATTAAATCAATTACTGATTTTCTCTATTCCAAGAGTAGAAGCCCTTTTAAACAAGAAATGTAGATTACCAAAATATATCGATAGGGTTGATATAGAAGTTGAATCCAGAATCAAATCCTCGCCCGCGTCTTCTTTGACGGTTATCATCCTCGCTATTAACAACAAAATTAAAAGGTTAGTTCAGAAAATCAAACCAAGAATATTGACCAGAATGATGGTATATCCTGATAACAAGATAACTTAATTGCAATTAAGTCAAACAGATACCTTCTGCTCGAGAGTAAGACTATAATTGTTGTGTAGACAATAACAATAGAAGCTATAAGCGCCGTGCCAAAGGAAACACGAGTCAAGTAGTCTACAACACCCTGCCATGCACACAATAGAGCTCTACACATTTGAGTTCAAAATTTCAAATCAATTCGTTCAAAAGAAAAACGATAACATAATAACAAAATGACACTACCTTTGCCTTTTCAAGAAATGGTTCAATCTGTATCCTAACGGACTTGGCAGCTAACTTAGATCGAAAGTCCCTTGGGAAAACATAAAGCACATCACCTTCATCTGAAACCTAAATGAAGAAAAATTTCATTGAATTCAGCACTTTCACACAACTAAACACAACATGAATTAGCATAAAACAACACATTATATCACAGTCTGCTCAAATCTTCACAATTGAGTTGCTCAAGTTCAATTTACTGTTCTCATTACAGCTAATTCAAACTTATGAATCAATCTAAACTAATGGGCATGAAGTTAAGTCAATAACTACCTCTAGAAACCCATCAGTATCAGCTGCAAGAGCTTGAAGTGCTTTTTGAGCTTCAGTAACCTTTAAGCCAGCTCTACTAGCAACATCACCAACAGTAACTCTCTGGCCACACTCATCCACAGCTTTCATCGCTCGTTTCCTTACATCAGTCGGTAACTTATCGCTCTCCACCAATCCTCCTGGTTTAATTGCGTTACTAAACTTATCTATACTCGCAGCTCTCACCACGGCGATTCCATGATTCTTCTTCTTCAGAACTCCAGGAAAAGAATAACGATCAATAGGAGATCTGAGACGAATCAAAGGCTTTGTTGATGAAAACCCCACTTGAGTTAACCTAGGGGAGAGGATTAAGCATGTTGATACACACGCCATTCTCTAATTATACAACACGGGTTTTTCTTTCCTTTTCTCTAGTAATTTCGATTTTCCGCCATGGGAGATAGTTTCTATGGTTCAAAATCGAAGCTTTCGGATTTCTTCCTCCCAGTGCTGGAAAAAAAAGTGATTATCTTTCTCCCACGACGCAGTGTAGCAAATCCTTAACCGAATTAAACCGATCGGTACACCTCTCAAATTCTTCATCAAAAACGGTCCACTACAATGGTTGTTTATTTACCGCTACATTTATCCAAAATACAAATAGTCCCTTACAAACATCAATGAAATCTCACATAATTGAGAAAAAATTTCAGATTAAAAAGGAGAAACAGGTCTATTTTCTTAAGAAAACTATCATATAATATGAGATTCACACCAAACTAAGACTTCGATAATATGTTCTTGGTAATAAAGTTAAGATCTTAATTTCCCCGAAATAAAAGTTCTAAAAAATCAAGACTTTGCTTACTTTCATGTCTATTATTGTGGCAGCTTATTTTAGTTGTTGGTTTCTTGCTACAATAAGACGAATGAGTGTTGGTCTCAGTATGAAGATGAGAGTCTTTTACTTAGTGGGTGTCTCAATTAAAACAGTGATACATTACTATTCTTGTTGACCATGAACAAAACCAAATTAATCTAACACTGATGAAGAGATTTGAACAAATACTGAAAGAAGAAACTAAGTCTGGCTCATATCAATGATCATCAATATCTGAGTATTTTTCTGTAACATAGCTTTAAAGCTTATATACAACAAAACCCAAAAACAGTTTTGTACTTGAGTAAGCTCAAGACTGTTTTTGTTTACATATATATCATACTTATATCTATGATCTATCTGACTATCTGTTATGTTCTTCTGAGACTTTCAGATTCAGGTATAGTATCTAACAAAGGTTTCCAAACTCTGTTACATTCAAGATCATCACTATCATCAGTAATCAAAAGTTGCTGCTTCTCAAGTGTTTGATACATCATCTCATGGACTGATCCTCCTTGAAGCAGCTTTTCCAAATCTTGCTTATGAACAACGATCTTCATTCTCATAACACTCACACTCTCATTGTTGTTGTTATTGTTGCTTTCACATCTATCATCTTCTTCTCTTAGTATTCTCTCATCACCTTCAACCTCAGGATCTGCAAAAGTCACTTTTTTGATCTTCTTCTTGTTCATTGTTGTAGGCAAGAGATTATAGAGACGACCAGAGAGAAGCTTAGCATCAGGGAGAAGATGAGTGTTGTTGTGAGAAAGAGTGTGACCAGAGAATTGAGTAAGGATTTGATGAACATTTATGGGTTCTGTATATTCAAGTACCTTCCCATCATTTCTCATTATCTTTATCACTTTCTTCTCCATTACTAAACAGTTTCCCATCTTCTTCTTCTTTCTTTCTTTCTTTCTTTCTTACTCTTTTGTGCTTTCTTACTTCTTTGTTTGTTTTCTATTGTTTGCTTGGAGATTTGTGTTTGTGTATTTATAAGAGTTTTGAGATTTCGTTATTATTACGGATTGTGCAAGTAGGCCCCAATTTGATTTTTCTCGGCTTTCACTTTAATGTTTTTTTATGGTGGGTGGGTAGTGGTGTGGTCGGGGGGTGGTGCAATTTGTTCACTATTCTATGAATCCTTTATATCACTTTACCTTTTTCAAGTTTTTATCATCTTCATTTTGTTAAGAAAATGACATTGAGCCGGTGGTGCAAAGAGTACATTAACAACAATGCGAAAACTAACAATTTACAAGAATTAAAAAAATAAAACATATTCTTTATGGAGCTAAATTATTCTCGATTCTAACTAGTATATTTTTTTGTTGTAAAGCTTAATGCTCTGGTTTTTTGTGACCTCTATTTTCGTTATCCTCCTTTTTGTGGCCTCTATTACCTTTTATGTTACGGATCTCACGATGTTTGATTCGATAATTATATCTCTTAATTAATCTTATTCCGGATTCTCATATAAAGTTTTCATGTTTTTCTCGCTGATAAGCTGTTAAAATTTCTCAAGATTTGGACTTTGTTCTGTTGGATTTGATTTTTTTAGATGGACATAGTTATGGCTTTGAGTTCGCTCAGACCAGTTCACAATTATGATCGTATTTAATATTTCAACTTAGACATTGTGTGAAAATTCGATGCGTCACATCATGACACATGCAATTATAGATGTCATTTGGAGACAAAGAAATAATCAAGAACTAAAGTTGCAGGGCTCTTCAAGCTCCGAAACTAAACTAAACTATATACACAATTGCAATCAATTATCTTGGCTTCATTTGATTATATATGAGATATAGTGGTTCATTCTTAATGTTTTAAGGTTAAGGATCATTAGTAGTATTCATTCACATGATGATGAGTGGTAGATAATCAATCAAAACCGCTGACAATTTAGAGGAAGACAACAACAAAAAGAATCAGTGACTTTTGCTCAAGTCATCAAATGCGTTTCCTATCTTATAGTGGTGGTGGCAGAAAAACTGCTTACATATCTCAATTTGGTGGAAATTTTTTATTAATGTGAAAATCGGATAATTTAATTTAGCGAAATACTATTACCATTAGATTGGCAAGATATTTTTCTCCTAAATCGGTTCAACATGTCCAGAGGTTAACAGATTATAATATCCGACTAATTTCGAGATCAGAGCCATGTAAATATTTCTGATACTATAAAAGTAATTTTGGTTTTTAGAGACACCCAAACCATTGCACATTATTATATTCTCAAATTCTAGTACTATCATTGTACCACACATGTTTGCGTCCATATAAATTGTTTTGGAAAACTTTACCTCAGCCTTTAACCAAGTCCTAAATACTTTTTTCATCATTTAAGTATTCGTTAATGATGCAGAAATTGCTTGTTATATAGTTTATTCAAATATGATATAAATATATTTCTAAAAGAGTATCACTATATATATATACATGTTTGTTTCACACTTGGAAATGTTTACTTTTTACATTCAAGATGTACTAGTGGCAACTGACCATGCTTGTTCCATGTCCAAATCAAAAGGTCCCACTATATTTTTTTGGGAAGCACTTTTATAAGACCCAAAAATTGTGATATCTACATCAAATCAATCAAATATATTGCAAATCCCAAAGGCGACCGTGTTAGTGTTCTATAAACCTAAGATTCGATATACTTAACGGGGGGAAAAATCATGTGCATGAATGTTTAACGTAGGAAGTTGTGTTAGCATTAGAATAGTTGTTTTTTTTCTCGAAAGCTGCTTCGAAATTTTGACCCAAAAAATGCTTAGAAAAACTGAATATTATATAAGTAATATTAACGTTAAAAATAAGTAAAAAACGTAAGACAAAAGATTATTATAGGAAAAACGGAGATGTCTTATAAAATAATTGAGTGTCATATTTTGATATTTTCACATAAGACTAAAAGATTATTGTGCAATATTGTTAGGAATTTGGAAAGATTTGACAACAAAAAAAATTATAAATGCAATGCAGTAGTTTTACAGGCAATGCTCATAATGTTTTTATATGAATGTCATTATCTCTTTTTGTCACCACATTGTTGTCCTAGGAAAGATTTTGTTTCCAAAGCGCATGAACAGCCTACAATCAAAGGCCAAATCAACAAATGATTTGCTTTGGTTTACTTTTGAATATTCAACTCTCTTTTACAATTTTGTATTAATATGTGTTGGTTTTAGATAAAGTTCATTCTCTAGAATAAGAGGATTTATGTAACTATTCTTTCAACAAAATATATATACTACCCTAAGAAATAATTATAACCAAATAAAAACAGTTCATAGGAAATAATTGGATTATATATATATATATATATATATATATATACATATCAAATTATGTGAAACATTTTTTAACTTGTGTAGTAGTAATACTAGAATTTTGGAAAAATAGTAATATGTTATCCTGAATTTGAGTATTCTTAAAAATAAAATTACATTTGCATATAGTATTAAGGATATGTATTACCTAAATTTATCCTAATCCGAAATACATAATGTTTATAATGTTTATGGTATTTATGTTAAATCGGATTATCCAAATTTTCAAGGTGAATTAAGTGTAAGTTATAGAATTTGAAACGTAATTAATTTGTTAAAAATAAGAGAAGCAACATACGAGATCAAAATTGCTAAAAATAACATTTTAAGTAATGAATGGGATTCCATTCTCATTCTCCGTTAGGAAAGTAGAGAGCACTTTTGTGATTCCTTTGAACTAAGCACAAATTGTGACGAAGGCAAAAGGAATTTAGATTTCTCGGCTTAAGTTCCCATACTTTTGGTCGGCTCACGTGCTACGCTCCACCAAATCCATTTACGACACGTGTGTAGTCTTCTCCTGTTAGGCACCGTCCAAAGACTACTTTTTGAAACCATTGCTTTTGCTTCTACCAAGCTCTTTAACCAATCCTTCCTTCAAGACTCTGCTATTTTTCCTATTTAATTTTTTTAAAGTTTATTCATGTTTTACTTATTTATTCATATAAACTCTGAATTAGAGTTCTCCATTTTTTTTCCAATTTTTTTGATATACACAAATCGAAATCGAAGATTTTTATAATACTATTTTTATGGTCAACTAATACAACAATGAAATATTAAAACTGGGTTAAGTCCACAATGCATGGTGAGTGATAGAGCTAGATTTGGAAATGTGTTAGTAGCATTTCCCTGCTTGAACCAACTTCACCTTGTATGAATTGAGAGTTTCACATAGTTTTTTATTTTATTTTTGGGATTAATCAAATTTTATAGATCGTTCACTCCGGAATTAAACTAGAGAGAAAAGTCTCAATAACAATGAGCAAGAAATATCTATCTTTTCGCTAAACATGATCTATTGAACTCATTATTTATTAAATACTTTTTATCAATGTTAACTCATAATTTGATGTATGCATTTTGGTTAAGATCGGCTAGAATTTTATCATATGTTTTTTTCTTGCATTTTGTTGAAAATCTATTTTACAACATAGCTTATTATCTTCCCTCTATTGTTTGCAGTAATGAATTCCTTGGCATTATGACTTGCCCATAGACCTAACTCAAAATTTATGATGTCTGTTGAATTGGATCACTGAATTTATTCAAAAATTTAGGGTTAAAATATTAGATAGTTACAATAACGCGTTTTTGAAGTTTGTACTTTGTACTTAAAAGTTTGATTTGGTCTCTAGTAATAGCTCTATGTTTGTTTGGTGGGGCGAATAGTAAGTATTTCTTGTTTAGATATTATAACCTCTGGAAACACAAGGCCCAAATTCAAAAGCCCATTAATATTTTAATGCCGATATTGGATTAACGTCAAGTAGTTTAGTTCGGATGTGTTTTGTCTGAATAACATCACAGTTCAGTTTAACTCTTGTCAGAAGTCAGGTGGTTAAGTTTGAACCACCAGTTTCGTTGGAACACTTTTAAACTGATCAAAAAACAAGAATAAATAAATTTAAGTAAATAAAAAAATTAGAAGAAGGAAATTCGATGGCGGGGATACTTGTGAACAATATCCTCCCTCAACCTCCGATTTCCCGATCAGTTTCCACTTCACGAAGCAGTTCAATTCGAACTCTTGTTATGGTTAAAGCTTCAGCAGAATCTTCCACGAAAGACACTGGAGCTGTTGTATTCACTGCTCCTCCTGGTTTCAAGCCACCAGAGCCTAAACGCTTCGCCATCAAACCTGGAAAATTATTTGATGTATTAGGTGCATCAATTGGATTGCTTTTTCGATTTGGCACTGGTGTTTTCGTTTCTGGGTAATTGGTTTAGTCTCTTTGTTGATTTAGCTGCAACAGATTGGTTTTAATCTCTTCGTTGTGTCTGAGTAGGTACTCTGCATCATTCGTTTCCAAAGAAGAGATTCCATCTGATCAATATGCGTTACGTCTTGGTGGTAATCACGAACAATTTTCTAAGCTTTCACGTTTTGCTCTCATGGTTAAGATATTAGAGGATGAATATGTTTACAAAGTGAATAGATTGTAATCATAATGATTAATGCTATTTGTAGGGATTACTGTAAAGGAAACCTCAAAGCTTGGACCTCGTCCTGAGAAACCTATTGAGATTTATGAGTTTGAAGGGTATGTATGCTTTATTGATTGTGTGTTTGATTGTTAATTTAGACTCATATAGTTTTGTATTACCTCTTGACATTGAATGAATGTGTTTCCTCTTTCCGGTATGCAATATAAGCTGTCCTTTCTGCCGTAAGGTAACTCTCTTTCTTACTCATTCTCATTGTCTTAGATGTTTCACAATTAGCCAACTTTCTGAATTCTTGCATAATACCATGAAAACAAGTTGTTGAATCTTGTGGAAAGAGAATGTGCAGGTGAGGGAAATGGTTGCAGTGTTGGATCTTGATATACTATACTATCCTTGTCCAAGAGGGAGTCCGAATTTCCGCCCCAAGGTTAAACAGATGGGAGGAAAACAACAGTTTCCATACATGGTATGGCATATCATCCTAATGCTTTTCTTCTTCTGCCTTTACTAGTACTTTAATCAGTAAGAAATAAGATACTAGTGTTCTCTGTTTAATCATATAGGTTGATCCAAATACCGGAGTAGCCATGTATGAATCAGATGCAATCATCAAATACTTGTCCCAGAAATATGGAGATGGAACAGTTCCTTTAAGTCTTTCACTTGGTGCTTTAACGGTTAGAATTCTCTGCTAAAATGTTGCAGTTTTACATTTGTTTGCTTCAGAATCCAAAGAGTATGAAAACTGAAACTGCTTTTTGATGTTGTAGGCTATAACAGCTGGCTTTGCAATGATTGGTCGTGCGGGAAAGGTAAAGAAGATATTCTATTACATTCCAATATAGTAATTGACCAAAACTCAACTATGAATACTATGTATAATACACTATTGGTCTAAGCAACGTTTTAGTCACAAAATGCCTGAGTTTTTATCTTGTAGGGTAACTTGTACACACCAGCAAAACTACCACCTAAGCCACTCGAATTCTGGGCATACGAGGTTTTGATCTCATCGTTTTATTCTCGATAGTCAGATACTGAATCTTATTTGCATAATAAAGTACATCTCTGTGTGAATTACCCTGTAGGGTTCTCCATTCTGCAAGCTTGTACGTGAAGTTCTTGTAGAACTAGAGTTACCACACATTCAACGCAGGTATGAAATGCCATTCCTCATAATCAAAGGAACAACGTTACACAGTCTTTAAATGATATCACCCTCATTTTGTTTGCTTTCTTCCATCAGCTGTGGCCGTGGCAGCCCCAAACGGCAGGTATTGCTGGAGAAAGCGGGTCACTTTCAGGTAGATTAGAGACATACATAGAGAAAGATAGAATCGTGACACTGATACTGATTAGTTGTGTTATGTTGTTATATGAAAACAGGTGCCTTACCTAGAAGATCCAAACACTGGAATTGCAATGTTTGAGAGTGCAGAAATAGTTGAGTATCTCAAGCAAACTTATGCTGCTTAAGTTTTCTTCTTCCTCATTTTGTGTAGAGAGATACATGTTGATTGTGTGTGTAACTGTGTATGTTGAGCTACTTGCTGTTCCAACAATAAACTTAAGCCAGTTATGTGTAGGGTTTTAAATGAAGAAATGTACTTATTATATAAACCAAATTCAGTGACCAATACTTCTCCAAGTTGCTCAACTCAATCCTTCTAATATCCGTTTCTCCAAACTAGAAACACAATTTGTGAACACAGTGAATCATATACATTCCAATAAATTGAGTAAAAAAGACTTAAATAAACAATTAGTGGTAAGTATTAATATAGATTGAAAAAGACATGACATCGAAGGTACTACTACTCTAAGTGGTCCGGTCCAAGTATATGATGACAAGGTCAATCACACACATTTGTGGTCCGGTTTGTTTAAAATTTTAATTTGCATCTTCATCTTTTGTTTCTTTTTCCATGTCCTTTTGTATATAGATTCTGTCAAAATTAGTTATTTAATCCGTGAATTTAAAATTTGGAAATTCAAATCTAAAGTTTCAAAATGTTTTCCTTGTAATTATCTTTTTAGTTGTTAGTGGTTGAATTGTCGTTTATTGAACTACATTACTTGTTATGGGAAGGATAATATTAGTTAATTGCTTGTTATGATTACATTTTCATCGATCTCATAAGTTAAAACAATTTATACATTAATGGAGGGAAATATAAGTGTGCCAACAATTTGTAGGGTCAAATAAATAACGATTATCAAAAGCCAGATATTTCCTTTTTCTATATATAAATTCATTTTATTATGTGATTATTAATTCACGTACAAAAGGTAGACTGAAAAAGGCTAAGCACGGGTCGTTTTGGATGGTGGCATTATGATTTAGATATGCAAACGATTTATCTTTTCTGTTAATTTTTTCAATTTTTTTAATTAAAGTGCAATCTTGTTAAGTGTATCTCTAGATTTTCTATTATTATTTATCCAAAGAGCATGCCTCTTTATTAGATAGCAGGGTCTCAATATAGTAATATTGTTCAGTATATAGATTTATTATGTAAATGTTTGATACCGAGTTATTCTTCATCTAGTTGTTAAAATGATTCAAAGTAATTATGCAGATATTAAAAGTTTGATTTTTTCTACTACAAAGAACAGATTAAAAAAATTTAGATAGTAGATTTTAGACTATAGACATAATCAATCTTGAATGGATTATGTTTGAGGCATTAACCGAAATATTATGAGAATTAATCCAATTTAGATTATAGGTTCTTCATTTGTAAAATGCATCAAATCACTATAAGACGTAATATCATCCATTTTCGTTGTAATTTTTTGCGGTAATTAAATCTTTTTCCAATCGGAGGTTTTTAATTTTGCTCTTTTCTAGTTTTTGTTTCCTAGTAGATTTTTTTCGAGATTTAATTTCCTAAAATATTGATGCCCTCGTATTTTATCGTTGTAAACTTGGAAATATGTTGTATGTTTATAATTCCAGAGGAAAGAAAAAACAGATATCTGCTTAGAACCTATACTGCCCAACTCACCACCATTAATATATATTTAAGAATGGTCAACTTTGTAATATACTAAATTTATAGGACAAGTAAAATTGGAAAGCGTTAACGTTCGCTTAACGTACAATAATAGACCGTTGCAGTCTCCTATTGACAGAATCTAGACAAAGAAACAAAAAATGACAAGGGCTAAAACAAAATAAAGGTATACTTCAGGGGAAAAAATCAGAATAAATAGGAGTTTAAATTCAGTTATTTGAGGACTAGCGAGTAATTTTAAAAGGTTACGCGGTAGAAATAAATAAAACATAAAGATTAGGGACTTCCGACAAAAATCTCACGATCCACTTACACTTCCACTACAATGTCCGTTCGAAAAATATGACCGTTAAAAGTCATTAAAATTCGAAAAAGTAGAAACTAAAATAACTCCTTCCTTCTTCTTCAATCTCTGTTCTTCCCCAAATATAAAAACTTCCTTCAGTGAAAAAAACACAAGAGACAGAGAAAGAGAGAAAGACATGGGTTGTGTTTCTTCGAAACTAGTTAAGAAGAAACTGATAAGAGAGATTCGAGTAAACAATGGTGGTGATCACATTGTATCACTTACTTCAACTACTTATGGTCATCTCGATGTTGATGAACGAGCAGAGATTTCTCCTAAGTTACAGGAAGATGACATTGAATTGGAAACTAAACCTAGGAGTTCTACTACACAGAGAGATTATCCTGAGATAATCAATACTTGGGAGCTTATGGAAGATCTTGAAGATTCAATGGCGGTTACTACTCCACAGAAGATTAGTCCTAGATCTCGTGGTATTTTTGGGAAAGCTTGGAAGACTCCGGTGAAATCGATTGTCGAATCTCCGAAAAGAGGAAGTAGTAAGAGATTTGGGGGAAAAGAGAATAGAGGAGGAAATAACTCGAGAGGTGTGAGTCCGAATCAAGTTCTGAAACCGAAGAACATTCTAGAAACTCCAAAGAGAGGCGTAATGCGTTTGAGTTTCCCTCTCAAATCCGAAGAATCATCGGTGATGATAACGCAGAATAGAAGGAAGAGTTTTAGTCCAATGTTTGATCCAGATCTCGTGGCTTCTTACGAGAGAGAGTTATCTCAGGAACAAGAACAGATCAAGAGGGTGATTTCTCCTGTGGTACAAAAGACTCAATCAACCGAGAAAACCCGAGAATCGGAGAGAATCCTTGAGAATTTCCCGGTAAAATGTCCACCAGGAGGAGAAAACTCAGTGGTTGTCTACATTACATCTCTTAGAGGCATAAGGAAAACGTTTGAGGATTGTAATGCAGTAAGATCAATATTGGATTCACATGAAGTTCGATTCTCAGAGCGGGATGTGTCGATGCACTCGGTGTTTAAAGAAGAGATCAGAGGCATAATGGGAACAAAACAAGTGAAGATACCAGCGGTATTTGTGAAAGGGAGGATGATAGGAAGTGTTGAGGAAGTAATGAGGTTGGAAGAAGAGGGCAAATTGGGAATTTTACTTCAAGGTATGCCTATGGCTAGGCTTGGAGGTGGTTGTTGCAGAGGATGTGGAGGGATGAGATTTGTCATGTGTGTAGTTTGTAATGGAAGCTGCAAAGTTATAGGAGAAGACAAGAAGTCTTTGGTTAAGTGTTTGGAGTGTAATGAGAATGGTTTGGTTCTTTGTCCACTTTGCTTTTAGATGAGAAATTATCTTTATCTTTGTTCAGTTTTTGCTCTAATTTTATGGTCAAATTGAGTGAAACTGGAGAAGGGTTGACTTAATTTTGAAGGCTGACTTTTAATTTCAACTTTCTTGGGTTGATTATGATTTGTAATGATTTGGTAAGAGAGTTTCTAAAGCTGTGTTTTTTGGGCTCTCTTGGTGTGTACTACTTGATGGAAGTTGTTTCAATTGTTTGTAAACTTTCTATTTTTTTTTTTGGGTTAAAATTCAATTCATTTTGTATAATAATCAGTTTGGTTAAATTTCGCTTATTTTTCTTTCAATACTATTAGCATGAGTATTCATTTCTCTGTTCAGGTTTTCGATTTCGGTTTTGAAAATATAGTAAATAACATTTATCGATTAAACTTTAGTAATAAGTATAATTGAATTATAATCTATTGATTATGTTTCGGATATATACTTATAACTAAAAGTAACCAAATACCAAAAAAATGAAATTATTTGTAACCAAAATGTTTATAATATAAACTAATTTTTATTTGATTTTGTTTGGTTTTCGATTAAAAACCGATTAAATTAAGAACTGAAGTTATATAAATCTTTAATGAACAGTTCTTTATACAAAAATGAACCAAATGCCAGTTTTCAGTTCGGTTTGGAATTTCAGTTCTGTTTTTTTTATGATCATGCTAAATCCTATCCTAACCAAGATTTTTTTGGTCTGCTTCTATCCTAACCGATATGATGACGAAAGACATACATAACTTGGCACACTTTCCAAGAAGAGGCACACATGTCTATGCGGTTTTTGATCAAACCTATCCATTCACACCTTTATAATTCATAATATTCGATTAGATTCATACACGTAACAAAAAAATTTAAAACTAAGCAAAGAAAATGGAGCTTGAAACGTCAGTTTATCGACCAAACGTTGCCGTCTATGATTCCCCCGATGGTGTGGAGGTTCGAGGACGGTACGACCAAATTTTCGCCAAGATTTTGACAAGAGAAGCTCTTGGGTTTGTGGCTGAGTTACAGAGAGAGTTTCGTGGTCATGTGAGGTATGCCATGGAGTGCCGGAGAGAGGCACGTCGGTTTTATAACTCTGGTGGAGTCCCTGGTTTTGACCCTTCCACTAAGTTTATTAGAGACGGTGATTGGGTCTGTGCTCCTGTTCCTCCGGCTGTTGCTGACCGGAGAGTGGAGATAACTGGTCCTGTTGAGAGGAAGATGATCATTAACGCTCTTAACGCTGGAGCTAAAGTCTTCATGGTTCGTCTCTCTAGTTCTCTCCATATAAGACGTCTTTGTTAAGTAGAGAATCAAGTTCTGTTGCTCTAGCTACTTGTCTGGTTAAGTTTGCTTGTGTAAAAAGCTAATTTCAAATGTGTTCGGTTTGGTTTGGGATTTGATTTGGTTTCGTGTTTTTTTACAGGCTGATTTTGAGGACGCATTGTCTCCAAGCTGGGAGAATCTGATGAAAGGGCAAGTGAACTTGAGAGACGCAGTGGATGGATCCATTACGTTTCATGACAAGTCCAGGAACAGAGTTTACAAACTAAACGACCAAACTGCTAAGCTCTTTGTCCGGCCACGAGGTTGGCATCTCCCAGAGGCTCACATCCTGATCGATGGTGAACCAGCAACTGGATGTCTCGTCGACTTTGGTCTTTACTTCTTCCACAACTACGCCAAATTTAGACAGACTCAAGGTTCAGGTTACGGACCCTTCTTCTATCTCCCCAAAATGGAACATTCTAGGTACGTGTCTCAGGCCAGACTGATCCTGTTTTGTCATAACTAAGATAGTTTTCGGTTTAGGGCTAATTAAATTACATGGTTTCTTGACAGGGAAGCAAAGATATGGAACAGTGTGTTTGAACGAGCTGAGAAGATGGCTGGGATAGAGAGAGGAAGCATTAGAGCTACGGTGCTGATTGAGACCCTCCCTGCTGTTTTCCAGATGAATGAGATTCTATACGAATTGCGTGATCACTCTGTTGGTTTAAACTGTGGAAGATGGGATTACATCTTTAGCTATGTTAAGACCTTCCAGTCTCACCCTGACCGTCTCTTACCAGACCGTGTCCTTGTTGGCATGGGCCAGCATTTCATGAGGAGTTACTCTGATCTCCTTATCCGTACTTGTCACAAACGTGGTGTCCACGCCATGGGAGGCATGGTTAGTCCCCTCTTTAACATCTCGAAATATCACTAAAAGATACATCATCATGCATATCTTGTTTGGCCTAACCTTGAGTTCTAATACCGTAATAAATTATGGGTTTCCGATTCAAAACTAATTAACAATTTGTGAATTAATCTTTCATATATATTAGATAAGAACGATCATATCTTCGGATGTGGATATTAATCACATTCTAATAATAACACGGGTGAATTTGTACATCTCTAATCATGATGTTTATTTGTATTGTGGTGTGATGTTGATGATCAGGCGGCTCAGATTCCGATAAGAGATGATCCGAAAGCAAATGAGATGGCATTGGAGCTAGTGAGGAAAGATAAGTTAAGAGAAGTAAGAGCAGGACATGATGGAACATGGGCAGCTCATCCAGGACTCATCCCAATTTGTATGGATGCATTCACAGGCCACATGGGAAAAACTCCAAACCAAATCAAATCAATGAAGCGTGAAGATGCATCAATGATAACAGAAGAAGATCTGCTTCAAATACCACGAGGAGTACGCACACTCGAGGGTCTAAGGCTGAACACACGTGTAGGAATCCAATACTTAGCTGCATGGTTAACAGGATCAGGATCTGTTCCACTTTATAACTTAATGGAAGATGCAGCTACAGCTGAGATAAGCCGTGTCCAGAACTGGCAATGGATTAGGTATGGAGTGGAGTTAGATGGAGATGGGCTTGGAGTTAAGGTAAGTAAAGAGTTGTTTGGAAGAGTTGTGGAAGAAGAGATGGAGAGAATTGAGAAAGAAGTTGGGAAAGATAAGTTTAAGAGAGGAATGTATAAGGAAGCAAGCAAGATGTTTACAAAGCAGTGTACTGCACCTGAGCTTGATGATTTTCTTACACTTGCTGTGTATAATCACATTGTAGCTCATTACCCTATCAATGTCTCTAGACTCTGAAAAGAGAAAAGATGCAGAGAAGAAGATACAAGGAGTGGGAGAAAGTTTGAGATTGTGCTTTTTATTGTTTTGTTTTGTGCTTCTGTTTTTCAAATGTTTTTCTTTTAGTTTCTATATGTTGGTATATTGTAATAAGCAGAACTTGATCTTTTATGTTCCAGTAAGAAATAAATGTGCTATATAGTATTTTTAATGTGTGTATGGAACAAAACAGAGCATTTGATCCATACATAAAACTGCTTAATAACTCTCAACTCACAAGACTATATTAGTATCAGTAAGTTTCATAACTTGATATCATGTCTGATGTACAAACATAAAAGACAAATCTACATCACTATTTTGCATTGACGTTTAAAAGTTAAAAATGAAGTCTCATCTCATTGTCTTAATTCACTGGTGGAGTTTAACAATTGAATTGACAAACATAACTTAATCAAACCTTTAACAATATCATGTGGGCCATAGAAGATATTATGGTGTGTTCAGATAGAATGAATGGCTGCGTGAAATCTTGGGCATATAGATTTGTAATTCACAGTTGGTGATTTTAAGTTACTCAATATTGTAAATTCAACGTCAAAATGGTTGTGCTTAGTGGTATTTTTGTACAAAGCATTTTGGGAGGTCTTACACTCGAGTGTTTTGGAAATTTTCATGAAAATATATAAATTTTTATTTTAGTCTAGTGGTCTTCGAATTTTTCTCGGTTTTGTTCGATTTTCTGGGTTTAGCTTGATTTTTTGGGTTTGCTTTGTTGTGTCTATTTCAGCAGTCAAAAATCGTTAGAACTCTCCTTCTAATTAGGTCTATTTCGGGTCAAGATTTAAGAATACATTGCATCAGGTGTTCACTGAGAAAATGATAGCATTCTCCATTCTGCATCTACACGAATTGCCATTGTAGATAGTTATGTCTGTAGCTAAACATGGTTCTAGGGACGTTTGACTTCTAAAGCACTAGATATTTGACAGAACCCTGATTTTAGGTGGATAATGTATACCATTTATGACCAAAAAGTTCTGAGTTTAGCTTGATTTTGAGTGACTTTTGTGAGATGTAAAGGTTACTCTTATCCTTTAATTAAGTTCGTCCTGTTGTGATTTGCTAATGGATTGTACTGTGTGTGAAAAAACCTTATTTGCAATTGGTTTCAATTTTGAAACGAAATGTGTATGTGTGTTTCATTCTCAACATTTTGTTGAAATGTAGGATTCAATGGATCTTTGCACATTTCCTCTGGTCTAAGCTATTGTATTCTCTGTAATCATGCAACACTTGTATGTATGTGTGCTATAAATTTTAATCTGGATTCGTGTATGTTTGATTGCAGAGTAAGCATCACTCCAGGAACTGTGTTGATCATTCTTGATTGTAGGTTCAAGGGCGAGAGATTTGTCTTCCTCAAACAACTTACCTCTGGTTTCTTCTTATAACAGATTTGTTCTTTGTTCTTGGCACACACACAGACCTGGTAATATATGTTTGATATTTCAATTTGGAAGCTTTGTTCATATATTTTGTTCGTTTATTTGCCCCTTTGTTCAGATTTAGGAAGAACTGGTCGTTGAGTTTCCTCCCACTAGAGTCAAAAAAACTCTATTATTATTGTTTGTCTTGTAAATGAAACAAAAGGTTACATTAAAAGAAGTAAAGTCTCTTATGCTGAGTTGCCTAGTTTATGTGTTATTGTTCAAGTTCTGAAACAGAAAATCTGCGAGTTATACTTTCTTTTGACCCACTTTGGTTTCACTTTATTTGGTTTTTGTATTCTTTGGTTTCTGTATTCTATAAACTTCAAGTACCTTATTCAAGTGTATCGATCTTAGTTTGAAGCTTTGCCTTCAAAGAGGAAGTTTGAAAGTGACAAGGTGAGGTTATATAGTTTGAGAAGTGAACTTTACATTTATCAATTGGTTTACTACTAATCTTTAGAGAAACTAGTTGCAGGCAAAGGAAGAGGTCAAAGTGTCCAAATCTAAGCCGACAAAATTGTAACTGAATTTTTAGATTTGTTTGACTTTGAGGGTTATAGAGATTATGTTTTTGTAAAAATATATGTTTATAAAGTTACTTAATAAATTTTACAATTAATTTTTTTTTTTAAGAACCCCACTTGGAGTTCTACCATTGAAACCCAAAAAAATTAAAAACCATTACAAGAGTTCTTAACTTTTAATAAATCATTATTTCTAATAAAAAAATGTTAAAAACCCCTAATGGGATTCTAATGGTTGGAGATGTTCTAAAGTGTTCATAATAGCTAACATGATAACCATTGGATTAGTTAATTCATAGTCATGGACCGGACCAATGGGTTTGATCCAATTCGAAATTACTGAATCGACCAAGAGAAAATCTTTATATATAATAGAAGCGTAGTGTTAACTTAAACACCGTGTTATATAGGTCCGTTTTGAACTAGATCGTATTGTTATTAGGAAATAATAGTCATATAATATTTATATCTATTATTATCTCTTATAATAATAAAATAATTATCTTTAGATAAGATTTTATAGCTGATTATTATTATTATCTATAGAATATTATTTGTTTGTTCTAATTTTTATTATAATAAAAATGGAAAGTTTACATGATTTATAACAATAAATCACTATAGACGGATATGTTTTATATATGAATATAAACATATGGTTCATTATATCATTAAAACAATATTATCATGTATAATTTTAAGTTAATATAACATGGTGAGTAATTGGTAATAACACGATGCATATGTTGACGTGAAGCAAATATATCTATGATGGTATTGTGTATACACTTTTCTTTGTAGGAACTTTTGATACTGTGTATACGTTTAATTACATAATATTTTTAATAAAAATATATAATCTAAAACAACCGTGTTATAATTTAATAGATATAATATCCATGATTTTATTAATAAAATATATATTTTCTAACTTAAATTTCATTTATAATCATTTTAATTTAAATATTTAAACATTTGAAATATATTTACAATGTATTACTTAATAGAAGAATTCACCGGTAATATTTCTATATTTAATAGAACTATAACGTTAAGATTTTTCATATCTTTTATAGTAATAACAAACATTTTTAAAATCTCTTGATTTGTTCATCGATTTGTTTTAATTACTTAATTTTTCTGTTGTTTTGATAAGACATTTTTTAACTAAATTATTGGTTTCAATTTCAATTAATTTTATTGATCTATTGTTTTTGATAAGAACTTTTAATAAGTTCGTTTGTTTTAATTGGTTTCGTTTGTTTTGGTGAGAATTTCACCAATTAGTTTGTTTTATTTTAATAAATAAAGATTAAAACATTAATATTATTGATTTGTTTGTTATAACTAATTAGTTTGTTTTAATTTCAATAAATTTTATTGGTCAATGCAATAGAAAACAACCAAAAATATAGTAATAAAAAATAATTTTTTGTTTTTTGATAAAATATGATAAGACTTTCTTATTGATTATTATTAATATCTTTATTTACATAATATTATTTGTTTGTATTAATTTTAATATACAAATATATTAACTTACATATTTAAATATAAAAATATAAGTATAATAAAAATCTACTATATTAAAAAAATGAAAACTAAACATGAAAATTTTCTTTTGATAAAGTATATTGTGACATAAATTGTGGACGAATTTACATATGAATGATTTATAAGAGATTCACAATATTTAGGATATATCATATAAAAGATATTCCTAATCATTATCTATTTTTAAATTATACTCCTAGTCCTAATAGGAAAATTATATAAACAACTTCTATCTAAGACACATCCTATAACTTTTCTTATAACACCAACGATTTTGGGTTTTATTTTTCAGTCGATTTTTCTGCTTTTATGATTCGGATCTTCTTATTCTCTCAATTTTTTTGCCTTTAGTCATATGTTTCTTTGAAATTTCTTCGTTAAAACTCTGCAAAGAAAAGTCTTCATATAATCCATTTAAATTATCAAGCCTTTTATATTATTTATACTAAATATAATAATTCACTGACTAATATAACAACATGTTTTGCAAAATCATAGGTTATATAAAATTCTTATAACTAATCATGTTCGGACTAGATAAACAAACTATATAATATTTTTACATAGGAATTTTATAATATCGTTAGTATAAACTTTAAATATAATATTTTATCTTCAACTAAGAGATTTTAAATAAATATGACACATTATCTTAACTTATTCATAATATTTAGGGTATATTAAATAAGAGGTATTCCTAATCAATATGTATTTTAAAAATTTACTCATAATCCTAATAGGAAAATTACATCAAACAACTTCTATCTAAGATTTATTTCATGATTGTTCTCATAATAACAATAATTTTCAATATTCGTAAAGTACAACAATTTTTGGCATTGTTACGGTGTTGATAATAACATAAATAATTCTTCTGTATATGAGATTTGTTTATGGGATCACAAAGTCAAATTTTTACTTCACGGTTTTCACTTTTAAAAAAATTTCTTTTAATTTATTATTTTAAAACTATTCACTGCTTTAGTTTTTTATTATTTTTTATTTTAATAAATATTATTTCTTTTGCTCAACATTATAATATTTATTGCATAAGATTTTTCTTTTTTATATAACACAATTAAAAAAATATAAGAATATTTTTAACAATATAGTTATATTATTAAATTATAAAATAATTCATCATAAGCAACTACTAATTATTAATAAAAAAACAAACAAATATATATAACCAAAAAAACACATATGTATACGCTTATTAATAACATATATATACTTATCTATATAAAAATAAATTCTAATATTCAATTTTCTAATAATTTATATATGTATTCTAAAAAGATAAAAATAATAATTTTGTGTCGCTGACTAAACCGATTCGGTTACCGTAAACCGAGTAATGAAATTAAGAACGCCTATAAAATCCAAAGAAATCCCTCTTTCTCGCATATCTGGAAATTAGGGTTTTTGCCTCCTACGCTTATCGCCGCTTAGCTCTTACCTTCCCGGTCGCAGCGTCTCCGTTAAGCCTTCATCTACAGGTTTCTTCATCATTTACAATCGTCTGTTTTATATCTGAAATTCATTACGGTCTCGATCTGTTTTTTCTCGATCAATTACAATCCTTTGGAATTCTCCTTGTTAGATAATTGAATCTCTAGTTTCGCTTCTATTACAATGAGAATCAATGCTTCTTAAACTTGCAATTTTGAAGCTTTCGTAACAGCTAATTAGTGATTTGCAGATTTGGTTATTCAATAGAATTTATATCTCTGTAAAGTTAATTGCTTTATAGGATAAACACAATGTACTGATTTTGAATTGCATTCCATTGATGTATGTGTGTGAATTCTGATTTCTGAGTTTCTATGGTTGTTCATTGGTTCAATCAGAATGGATTCTCAGATTAAACACGCCGTGGTGGTCAAGGTCATGGGAAGGACCGGATCCAGGGGTCAAGTCACTCAGGTTCGAGTGAAGTTCACAGACTCCGATCGTTACATCATGAGGAACGTTAAAGGACCAGTGAGAGAAGGTGATATCCTCACTTTGCTCGAGTCTGAGAGAGAAGCTAGAAGACTTCGTTGATGCGTTTCCTATTCCAACTACGCAAACAAGTAATCATTTTGGTTCTTTTGCTTTCTCGGATTGGATTAGTGATTATGCTTTTTGGTGTCTGAGTTTTGTTGTTGCTTTAAGACAATTGCTGGATTCATAAATGTTCTGGTTCTTGGATTTCCAAATCTGAAATCTCTTATCCTTTTAGTTTTTGAACACACGCATGAAGAATTTGCTCTATACTCATCATATGGTTAAACATCAATAGGAAGCTATAAGCCTTAGAGAATATGCAAGACAAAACTGGTATTTCTCTAATGTTAGAATACCTCTACTTTAAATTAATTTTTGAACCAGAATGTCTCCTACTTCATCAGAATCACTTTCCTTTATCTTGATCCGTTTTTGAGTCCAAGTTCGACCTTGTTTTAGCCTTGCGGTGGATTTGGTCTTTGTGTAATGGGCCACAGCGAGTTTTAGACTTCAAATGGGCCAGTTTGGATTGATGAACTTTGTGTAATGCCCCACCGCCTACTTTTCTAGTGAACCGAACGTTTTCTTTCGGGTAGTGAGTGTATCGTTGTCCGCCGGTCGATACGTTATAGAAGCTTCTAAAAACTTGTTTACAGATGCTACGAATCATCACGTGATTTTTCTCTATGTTATGTGTTCACTCATCCAGCTCCGACAATCATTTTTTTAGAATTTACCAATCTTTAAAACTGTTCCGCCTCAAACATGTATAAGTGTGCAGTTCTTTTGGACTGATTAACCTATAAATGGTTGAACTTCTCTGCATATATCATGTATTTTCTGAAACTGAGATGCTATATCTTGCCTGTAGAAAATACGACAAGTCACATTGAGAGGATTCCGTTGATGGTTTTTGGGGTCATGAGTTGTTGCTACGCCTTTTGGATTCAACTTCCTAAACTAATTGATACGTTCTTTTTTTTTTTTTGTCAACAAGTAACTATTTGATCGACAATGGCCCAAGTCATAGCCTAAGTCGAGCTGGATGGGAATCGAACTCTCTACCTAGTGTCTAGCTAAATGGGCGAACATGTTTCTTGGCAATTGATATATTCTTTAAATGACTAAATTATGCCCATTAATCTTACTCTTTTTCCTTTTGGAGAATTTTTCTTATGTGAGATGATGCAAGTCTGTTTATATATAAGTTTATCTATATTGCTTTGCATCTTAATTCTGAATAATTTACCCAATCTGTTTTAACGTATTCATCAAGAGTTGCTTATACAAGAAATATAAATTAATTTGTTTAGTGGAGAACCCATAATAACAATTCTATTCCATAAAATCTTTATATTTTAGTCTATGGACTTCATGATTTCCATAACACTTTGTTATTTCATTGTAATGATTAAACATAGATCTTTGTAGGAATTTTCGGAATTGTTAAGGTTTTATAATCAATATCATAGTCACAATTTCCATCCTAAAGTCTAGGTTTCGTTGATTTGATAATCAAGTTTTTTTTATTAATTTTATTTTTGAAGAATCAATGCGTTGTCGTTACACGAGTGAGGAGTCCCAAATCTACGCAATAGTTATCTCCTCAACCTTAGAGTTTTCTTTTTCTTTCTTTATTGGGCACAAGAAATTATTTGGTTTATGACAAATTTATATTTATGTCATATTAATGACATTTAAATTCAAAGTAACTACACCTTTGTTTACTTAACAGCTTTTTTGTTTATTCAAAGGACAAAAATCTTCATCGTCCGACAATGAAATGACCTTTGAGCAATAATTTTATTTGTAGTTGTAATAGAATCCACGTACGATGAGAATATCAAATGACTTAATCTTGGCCAGTTAAATGTTTTGGTGAAATTCGTTTGGAATTCATGGACCAATGAGTAAAACATGCCTCTTCAAATTAATTTATTCGCCGAGATATCTAGCTAGAAGTTTTTTTTTGTCGAATGTTTAGACTTTAGTGGTTGGCTAATCTAAGTGACACTAAAGATTATAGGATTCTATGGATTAATGAACCAATTATTTGTCTAATATAGTGACTTGATTAGTTTTAGTATACATAATTAGGAATTGATGTCAAACATTCCACACGGGCGTGGTTATAGTATCGAAATTTGAGAAAGAGATATGTTCGAGTGTTTTAGGAAACGACATCACATTCGTGTGTGACATCAGGAGTATTCTTAGTATTGGGCATAAAACTTGATATCTGAGACACAAACTGAATTAATCCAAATTAAGAGGAATCAGACTGAATTGGAACCTGATATATTGTTATTTCGTTTTGATTTTTAAGACTTTTATCTATTAAATGTTTATGAATTTTGATTTTTTATAAAAATGTGAATAAAACTACCCAAACCCGAATCCAAACTCCATCTGAAAAATAAAAGTATTTGAATGGTTTTAAATCATTAGAATCAAGTACCAAAAACTGAAAAGATCCAATCCAAATCCGAACAGATAATCTAAACTTAGGTATTCACGTGGCTCCCCTAACCCCAAAATTAGTTAGATCTCATCATTCTTTAATCTATGGATCTGCTAAACCAACTGGGGAAAAAAGTGTCAAACTTTTCCATTAAATCGGATTATATGAAATATGATAAATTAATATTGATGACCAATGATGTAATAGTGGGCTTTTTAGATTGCCCCTAATTAACGTCTCTCTCTTTTTCTTAAAACCCCTATAAATAGATATCTTGCATCTTCTTTATTTCCCACATCACTATCACTTGACTTCGCAAGTAATTAGAAAGAGAAAGATGGAGAATTTGGGAAGTAGAGTGATAGAGCCATTGATAGTGGGGAGAGTAGTAGGAGATGTGCTTGATAACTTCACACCAACAGTGAAGATGAATGTGAGTTATAACAAAAAGCAAGTCTGTAATGGCCATGAGCTCTTTCCTTCCTCTGTCTCTTCCAAACCTAGAGTTGAGATCCATGGTGGTGATCTCAGATCCTTCTTCACTTTGGTATTGAAACGTCTCACTTTGATCCTTATCCTCTTAGAAGTTTTCCATTTTCTGACTCTCCATGAGAGAAAGAGAAGGACAACTCAATAAATTTAGAAATTTTACTTTTAGTGTTTATCATTCTTTTCACTTGTCATGTTCATTGATGGTAAAAATTTAACTGAAAATGCAAAACAGGTAATGATAGACCCAGATGTTCCAGGTCCTAGTGATCCATTTCTAAAAGAACACCTGCACTGGTACGTTCATTTCTAATATTATTTTATATATTATTTATCTTTATCTCATATGCGTTACATTTCGATACTTTCTCAAAATACGGGTGGCTGAACCTCTGTCCACAAACTAGTCGGTGTTCTGTCCTAGTTGATTAAAAGATTGTCAGGATTCCGTTCGGAACCTCCTAGTTAATAAAAAAAAAGATTTTTTTTTTGGTTTATAATTGTATAATTTTAGTAGTTCAAAATCTTTCTTAACCCTAATATTTTAACAGGATTGTTACAAACATTCCGGGTACAACAGATGCTACATTTGGTAAGAACTCATCATAATTCTAGTCATTAAGCTACTTAAATACAAAAAATATGGTATATATATTGATAAAGATTTGATTTGGTATATAGGAAAAGAAGTAGTGAGCTATGAATTGCCAAGGCCAAACATAGGGATACATAGGTTTGTGTTTGTTCTGTTTAAACAGAAGCAAAGACGTGTTATCTTCCCAAATATTCCTTCGAGAGATCACTTCAATACTCGTAAATTTGCGGCCGAGTATGATCTTGGTCTCCCTGTCGCAGCTGTCTTCTTCAACGCTCAAAGAGAAACCGCTGCTCGCAAACGCTAGTTTTCTTTAATTATTGTCCATCAAAAAGAAAAACAAAAGTGGAAGAAAATATGTTATCGCATGTTTATTATGATGTTCTAAATTTCTGTACTTGAATAAAGATTGACAAAGATGAGTTGAATTCGAAAGTCCAATCTATAATTATGATTTATCTTACATAGATTGTGTTTCATAAACATTTTATTTAATTTATTCTATTAAGTTTGCATTAATAGTGCTAATGAGAATCATTCTATTGAATTAAGATATCAATATCCTTCATAAAAGATTATTAGCATTATACTTACAAAAGTTGTGGCTTTTTTCATATTATATCTCTACTATTATCTGTTGTCAACATAATCAATATATTTGTAGGGAGTCTTGATATTGCTAGGAATTATTAAAAGCTTTAACCATTGATCAAATTTTGTCAATCTAACAAAAAAATCTTGAATTACTGCATACACAGTAAACTCTAACTAACCAAATTAACTCTAGAGTATACTAAATCCTTATAAATGGCTTGATAGGTCACAACATAAGACAAACCTTATTGAAAATTATAGAAAACTCTTTGAAGTTCTCTGGTCAAAGTGAAAAGACTTCGATGAGCATCTAAATAAGATCCTCTCCTCTCACCGATCATATATTCTAACTTATTTATCTCATGTGTTCACTGTTTGTTAAGGTGACAACAAAAAGACTCTCCTGCTAGCTAGATAGTAGTACAACTTACGAGAAGTGTATAGTGAATATATAAATCAAATGTTACATACTACAATAGATTTTGAATGTCATAGATTTGTTACGCGTATCCCTCACCAATGTAGTATCGATTGAATATAGTAGTCCTAATCCCTAACCGTTATTCAGTTCCCTCGTTTTATGTTGAGATTTTATTTACATTTTGGCACTTAAATCTTTATATGTTTGTATTTTATGTGCATACAATAAATAATATTAGAGAGAATTTCAAAATTACTCTTTTTGACATGCCCATTTTCAAAACATACATTTTCTTTTGAAAATTAGGAGAGAGAAATAGACATGAGAGGACACTTTTTGAAAAAGGGCATGTCAAAAAAGACATTTCTTAAAATTCCTTATATTATTATTTATATTTTGATATGTTTAAAATAATAACATACTTACTAATAAAAATAAATATCAATAAGATATAAATTACTAATAACAATCAAAATACAAAATTATCAATTAGAACAAAAAAAAAAAAGTTCACATGAAAATTAAAAATTTATGTGGTGTTTAATTAAAATTCTACTCGTTTGTCTTTATATTTATGTAGTGGTATGTTTTATCATGTAACTAGGATTATACCCATGCTATAGCGTGTGATTTGATTATTTTTTCAATCCGTATTCATTTAGTTCTTAGATCCGTGTTGATATTTTGAATATAGTTTTCTAGATATTGTATTAAAGGGCCAAAAACCGAATTGAAATCAGCCCAAATCAGAGGAACCGAACCCGAAAAAAACATGACAAAATACTCCAATGATTCCTAAATCTATGTATTTGAAAAATCAAACTCAAATCAGAACCAGAACCTAATCAAAAATCAAATTTTAGTTTTTCTATTAAATTTTTTAATTTTTATGTAAAAATACCCGAACTCGATATATACCGTACCAAAACCCTATACGGAAAATTAAAAAATCTGAATATTTCTTAAAACCAAAATAACAAAAATACCAAAGTAGGTGAACCAAACTCGATAAAGTACCAAAATGTATCGTAAATCTATATACCCAGAAAATCGAATCTAAACCTGAACCAGAATATAATTAATAATCGAATTTGTAACCGATATGTTTTATTAAGATTTAGTTTTTTTAGAGATTTATTTACTAATTTTTTATTAAATTTGAATTTTAAAAAATCTGTAACAAAACCTACCTTAACCTATTTTTAAGGGTTGTTATGAATCATATGTTAATTTTATCCTAAAGTTTATAACACGGTCAAAATGAAATTATCTCCCGCTTTAATATGTAAGATGTATGTTTAAATTTAAATGAAATAATAATTTTATATTACAATTCCACAAAATTGAATAAATGCATAATATTTGTTAATAAAAAAATTAATGGATGCCGAGTTGTTCTTAGTCTGGTGGTTAGGATGATCCAGTTAATGACTTGGCACCATGATTCAATTTCTACCCGCTGCATTATGGTAGCTTAGAAAAGAGCTTTTAGGGGTGAGTTTTAGGCTATGGATCGAGCCTCATCGATCCAATGTTAACAAAAAAAAATTAAAATTTTTGGAAAAATAAAATAAAATAAAAATTATATACTAATCGGAACATTCTTTTTTTAGAGAAGAAATGAAGCTAACCATTGAACCAAAAATATCATTCATTCTAAATTTACCTCATTTTGAGTTAAAAAATAAGAGAAACAATTGGAGATACTCTTATAGTTCGAATCCTCTCATAAACCTATGCAGGATTATGCTATTTTTTGGAACTGAACTCTAGTGAAAATTACAGTAAACATGGATTTAAACCTGTCAATAAAACCTTCTCAAAGAATTTATGTATATTTGTCAACAACTGTTAAGATAAGACATAATCTATAATTTAAAGCTAGCTCATCAAGTGTAAATGGGAGGAATCAAATCATAGATATATGATGAATCATCATAATTACCAGATTAAAAAAATTTGGCTCTCAAAAAATATATTTTCGATAGTACACTTTTGCCCCCAGAAAAAAATGAAAAAGAAAATTGATATATCTATATTCACCATTCAGTGTACAAATGGAGAATAGTTTTTTCAGAAACGGATTTGCTAATTCGGGTGAATACAGAAAGTAGTCTTACTCTTACAACATGAATGATAGACCCATGTTTGAGAGTTGAAATTGGGAAATATTATTAATTTCAACGGTAAACTCATGAATAGTCCACGTGTCATTAAATGGGTGGTTAGCTGCTAAGTACTGTTACCGTTATCTTCAACGCCGACCAACTGTGTTCTTATCCACAAATCTAGTAATATACTATTTACTTCTTTGGACTTTGTTAGTTTACTAGATCGTAGTACATATGACATATGAGATTTAACATAGAGCCCAAAAAAATTGATGGCACTTTTCAAAAGTATTATTAATTTGTTTTAGATCAAATTTTTGTTAATATTTTCTTACATTATACAAATTTTTTTAGTAATTAAGTTATAAGATTCAAAATATTTTTTGTCAGTCATAGAATCTAAAAAAATTTAGTAAGTTATTGGGTCGAAAATTTTTCTTAGTGAAACTTATGATCTATTTCTTTTTCTTTTAATGAAATTTAAGCTCAAAAAAATTTTCTTACCGTTTAGCCGGTCCTATAAGAATTTTTTTGCTTCAACAACACAAACTTATATTTTTTTCGAGCCGGTCCTTACTAAATCTATACATTGTTTGGATTCTCTTACATGACAAAAGTTGGTTTCATTCAATTGGTTTTGGTTTGATTGTGCATTCG
>OVAX01001004.1:0-57204 GCA_900406405.1 Lepidium africanum | reverse complement strand
AAAAAAAAACACCATACAAGTCAAAATTCTATAAAAAATAAAATAAAATAACGACAAATCAACTAATAAGCTCCATAACCATCTAGACCATTGATTTTGGCACCAGAACTATTGATGTCATCAGATTAACTTGATCATTAATGTTTAGCCTTTCCTTAACATCATTTTCTCTTCTTTTTTTCTGAAAAAAAAAACATGTATAACAAGAATATCAAATGTCATATATTTATTCTTTATGAAGTTAGAATTAATGTGTTACCTATAATTGGATTTTCCGTTTGATATTTTTACAGTCTTTTGGTGCTTGTGTCTATGTTACCTACAATCAAAACATCATANGTGTCTATGTTACCTACAATCAAAACATCATAGAATTTACAGGCACATTAATAAACAATCAGAAGTGTATATCACAAGTTAGGTTATTTTTTTATCTTACCCAAGTCATTAGATTTATAAAAAATTTTAAAAGAAGAGTTTATGTAAAAAGTTTATCTAAAAGAAAAGAAAGAAAGAACCAGACTTCTTCAATTTTTTCGTTCTTCTCTGGAGCTGGTGATCGGAGACTTCGGTGCTCCGACACCGGTTCCCTTTTTTTTTATTCTGTAATTTTATTACTTTAGTTTGTTTTTTCATTACTCTCTATTACAGATATGTGTTGTCTATCTCCTCCTCTCTCTCTTCATTGGAGATTTGGAGTTTCTCTCGGACCTTATGGCACCGATACCCTTCCAGCTCTTCTCCCGGCTCTCTAGCCAGTTACACTTCAAAAGTACTTTCAGATTTTCTTCTAGATTTTCAGATCTGACTTTTCAGATATATCTTTTCAGATCTGGTTTCTGTATGGTGTCATATCCGATAGCCACTGGGACAATAAGCTCGTCTCGGCGAGTCAGTAACGATCCCTTCTTCACAAACTGAACAAGCATCGAAGGCTAATGATGTCCTTGTATCTCCTGTAGGTGATTCCATTTTTGTTTATTTTAGTAGATCTACAGGTTTTCACAGGTGATAATAGTTTTAAGCAGCTTTCCCGGATAAATCTTTTGGAAGTGAATCCATGGAAAATGTTGTTTGGTAGGCAGTTTCTGGTTGCTAAGTAACTCCTCATTTGTTCCAAAGGAGATTAAGGAGAGCACTAAACCTTGCTTCCTAGCAAGAAGTTTTATGTTTTCAGCTAGTTTTTAATAAGCTACTCTTGAATTGTCTTTGGGTTCTATGATTAGCATTTGTTTTTTCCGTTTTCTTATTCACGAGTTGTGGAGATCATCTCTCCTTGTTGTTGTTAAAAGGTTGAGGCCTTCAAACCTCTTTCTATCTAATGTTTGCCTTCGATGTGAGACAAAAAAAAAAGAAAAAAGAAAGTGAGACAAAAAAAAGAAAAAAGAAAGAAAGAAAGAAAGAAAAAGTTAAACGTAGATAGGACAAAATTAAAAAATATGCCAATATGCAATCTAATAATGAACTCTAATACACAATTCACAAAGAGAAGACATGTACGTAACTAATATATATATCAATAAACAATAACGAATTAAGCTACCTTAGTTCAGAAAAATATCAAGGCTTCAAAAATATGCTAACTAAGAAATAAAAAATCTAAGTTTTTCTGGATTTATTGAGAATAATGGAGTTTTTATGCTTATAACTTGTTGATGAGTTTTAAAGTGCTATATCTCTATATATATAGGAATCCAAGATTAATGCTTATCGAACCTAATTCATGTTTATCATACCATATTTTTTTATTTTTCAAAAGCAAAACAAATTTTTTAATTAAATCCAACCAACGTGATTGATTTAATATACACATTAACTAATTATAAAAATCTTAGGGATTTAACTCAAGTATATCTATTTATGTATCAAATCCAAACCATCAAATCTTCAAGTATATGTATCAGTTTTCAAACTCATACCATATTAGCGTCACTTTTAATTGATGTTAAAAATGTTGATTAGATACATTATTATTTTTTTGTCAATATTGGGCTTCAACTAGCCGGTCTATTAGCCAAGTTCCTGCATAATGCAGGTAGCAGGATCCGATTCCTGGATGTGCAGTGCGTCTACCTTTTGTGAACTTACCACTTGCAGATACATTATTTGTTTAATTGATGTAAACTTGTATTTTACATTGATTATNATTATTTTTTTGTCAATATTGGGCTTCAACTAGCCGGTCTATTAGCCAAGTTCCTGCATAATATAGGTAGCAAGATCCGATTCCTGGATGTGCAGTGCGTCTGCCTTTTGTGAACTTACCACTTGCAGATACATTATTTGTTTAATTGATGTAAACTTGTATTTTACATTGATTATTTTTTAATTGATGTAAATTAATATTAATTTGTGTCAATCTTATTTGATTGATGTAAAAGATGTAAAAACAATGTCATTTTTTTCTAAATGATGCTAAATCATATATATTATGTCATTTGTAAATAAATGACTCTATATAGTATTATTTATTTATATGATATATTATTAGTGATGCAAGATGTAATATTTTTTGTAGTGAAAAAATCAGAAAATGATGTTTAGTGATAATCTAAGATTTTTTAGAAGAAAAAAGAAAACTTGGATAGTCAAATATTAGGGCTGTAAAATTATGTTTTGGTGGTAGAAACTCACCCATCATCTGTAAAGTTTAGTGAAAAACAGTTTTTTGCGTCTACGACATTATACTTTGGTAAATCTTTATCATAATATATTTTATAATATCTAAGCCAAAGAGCTCGGTGTTTTATTCATATATTATTTTTATTATTTTGGAAGGTTCTGTTATTATATTGTGAGTAACTGAAAAAGAAAATAGTTTGAGTTACGTTCCGACCGCCATTCATATGAATAGTAAAATAAAATAGACGAAATAAGATTGGAATAGTATAGAAACGACGGATTGAAATCAAACGCAGAATTTAAAAAAGATTATGAGATGAGGATTCATCGACTATTCTAAAGACTTGACCTGTTCTTCTAGAATCTTTATCTGTATGTCTTCCACTTCAATCATCTCATTTATCAATCCACACAATAAATTTCATCATCTACATAAGTAAAAGATTCTTATTCACACACTATTCATTATAATATTTTTTTTTGCTAAGTATACATGTTACTACTAATCACTAACCTTTAATTTTTATCAAGTTGAATTTAAGTGTATGGTTGACTTAATTTATATATTTGAATATAAGTAATTAATGAGTAACTGTGCGTACAAATTGATTAGATGGTTTAATGTATATTGAGACATTTAAATATGCTAGTGGCAGAAAAATGCTTATTGTTTTCATATAAACTTGAGAATTTTAAAATTTGTTAATGGAAACAAGAAACATTTAGGCGTTTTATTCAATGAGTGTATTTCGATGCACCATTTGGACTTAACAGTTGAATGGAATAGCTAGTGATAAACAAACAACACCATTCTTTTTTTTGGATGATCTAAAATATCCGAGTAATTTACTAACATAAAATTTGTCAAGTTGTTGAATACCATCTTTATTGTTTTTCCTCCAGAATTTAAATCAAAGTAGTCGCATTCGTCACACGTGATATTATTTGCGGTTTGGAAGATTAATTATAGATTGAGACATGTTGATCCTGTTAGACACTATAAAAATTGTCAAACATTTATGTACCAACTAAATATTAAAGTGTTTTGAATTATTCTTGTATTAATTTATATTAGAAGAAAAAAATTAGGGGATAACAAAATTCAAAGAATCGATTAGGTATTTAGAAAATGGAACTACAATCAATGAATTTTACTTGAAACGCAGCTTAAGGAGTAACTTTGAATTCAAGAGTAGGTGTGAAAGTCAAGAAAAGCATATATTTTCACTAATCCACAATACATTCGAACATTCTATGAATCATTGAAAATTATTAGATAGATAATTGATTTTGATATATATTCTAATCGGAACGCATATGTTTTATTTACCGAAATATTTAATTTTCTTATACAGTGTTTCCTCCTGTTACATGCATATTAGAATGTATATTTTTGGCAATTACGTGTGTCAATAATTTTTTTATGTCAACAACAATTTCATTTTAGATAAGAACGAAAGCCAGTCAATGCATTTATATTGGAAAAATCACAAGCAAGACCCCAATCCTACGTCTTAATAAGTCATTTTTTTTTAATCTTATTTTTATAATTAGATCGACAAGACCGATCTATAATCAAAACTTATATTCTAAAATTCTTTTTTTTATTTGCTGTCTGATTAGGGCACGCGTCCTCGACTTTAATAAGTCATCTTTAAAATCTAAAAAACAATGGTTAAGAAAAAGAGAAAATAAACTAGATAACTCTCCAAGTTTTGATAACTCTCCAAGTTTTGATAACTCTTTTAGTTAGGGGAAAAAAGACTGCTCAGTCTCCTGAACTATTCATTGTCTTCAGAACCTTTTTAATGTTTATCGTGAATGTCACCTTCCTCATTTAGAGCAAGCTCGAGAACATTATAGAGCCTAAAACTGAAGAGACTTCTCATGATACCGCGATCCCATGAATAAACATCTTATTGCATTTGGAAAGTAAAACCAACCGATATGTGAAAAATGCATGTGTTAATAATTTGTCTATTTCAATTCACTTGTTTTTAAACTACAAAAAATATATTGACTTTAGAGAGCATTAATAAAGGGGTTTTACAAAAAAACAAAGCCTCTTTACATAATCATATTTGTAAGTTTATTTCTTATTTGTAGAAATAAAGTCAATTCTACAAAAGAAAAATTATGTAGTATAATCTTCATACATATTTTGAAGAGTTTTATAATCACATATATTTAATTTTTTTAATATAAAAATTATATTTAAATTATCTGTCACAGGAGTCTGAATTAACATATTCCCTCCGTCTCATTATAAATGATATTTTAGGTTCAATTTTTTTATCTCAAAATATATGATATTTTCAATTTTCAATATATAGTTAATTATGTTTTTATTTGTTTTGACTATTTGTATTTTGCAGATTAATTTCTAATTGGTTGAATGATCATTAAATAGATTAAAAATAATATTTTTAAATGAAAAAAACTAAAATTTAAATGATTTCTTAATTTATGTGCTAAAATCTTAAACATTATTTATTTTGGCAGGGAGGGAGTATCATTTAAAATTAATTGGATGATGGTAACAATAAATAATATTCCTTATAATTCTTGATTTTGTGGGAATAACTTGTATTTAAAAATTGTAGAATAAAGTAAAAATAAGGCCATTCTTTTTGTATAAAACCTTATTAATGCTCGCAAAAAAAAAAAAAAAATCCTTATTAATAAGATCAGAGGCAGAGAGTCTGAAGGTTTAAGGACAAATACAACAAAGGCTGAAACAGAACTCTTACGTACAAAAACGTTACAATTTTACATTGTAACAAAAACAAAACAGAGCTTCAAGATACATAAACATATAGAGTAAGTTATAAGTTCTTCTTCTTCTTCAACACTAATTTAACAACATTTTAAGAAGCAAATATATAATTAAAAAGCAGTTGAAAGAGCTCTCTGATAAGTTACCTGCAAAAGACTAGAGCTCAGTGTTGTTCATGGTAGCAGCTTCTGGATGATAATGAACCATTTCCTTCCACATTAACTCTCTTATCATCTCTGCTCCTAAATCCTCATCTTCATCTACATCAAGATCAATAGGAACTTGAGCTGGAGGGTTTGCATTCGGATCGTATAAAGGAGCCATATAAGGATGCTGAAGAGCTTCAGTGACACTAATCCTTTTCGAAGGGTCAAGAACAAGCATCTTCTGAAGCAGATCAATGGCTAAAACATGAGCATTTGGGTAAAGTCGAGAGAACGATATCCCTGGTGAGTAAGGGAGTGACTCTATGTATCTTTTGGCTTTTGGATTATCTATAAACTCGAGATCTTCTTCTCTCTGACTCCCCAAAATGTTGATAATGAGTTTAATCTGGTTAAGACATTCTGTTCCCGGGAATATAGGTTTTCGTCCAAGAAGCTCAGCGAATATGCAACCAACTGACCAAACATCAATTGAGGTTCCGTAGTTGTCACAACAGAGAAGAAGTTCTGGTGCTCGGTACCATCGAGTCACAACATACTCAGTCATGAACTGACCTTTAGTGTTACTTGTTCGTGCTAGTCCAAAGTCACATATCTTTAAGTCACAGTTTGCATTCACAAGGAGGTTACCAGGTTTCAAATCCCTATGGAGAATGTTGGCTGAATGAATATACTTGAGCCCTCGAAGTAACTACACAGAAGAGACAACCAAATCAAACTTCTTAACACAAACAAATCAAGAGCTTAACCTTAGAATTGACATTCTTAATGTATATAAAGCAACAGAAGCCACACAAATCACATACCTGAAACAAGAAGTATTGGCAATGGTCATTACTTAACACTTGAGAAGACTTAATAATCTGATGAAGATCAGTATCCATAAGCTCATAAACAAGATACACATCCTTAAAGCTTCTTATATGATTAGCCATCATTACATCTTTGAGAGCAATCACATTCTCATGTCGAAGATGGCGTAGAAGCTTGAGTTCTCTTAAAGTCCTCAACGCATCAATCCGATTCTCAAACACATTATGAATCTTCTTAATGGCCACTTTCTCATTGCTTTCTCTGTTAACTGAAGAACAGACTACACCATAAGCACCTCGACCAATTGGTTTGATAGGCACGTATTTGGTATCAATCTCAAAGAGAGTTTGCCACATTGAGAAGTAATGCTTCCCTTGATTCCTAACTCCATTTGGTGGATCAACCGGAGTTGCCATTTTCTGGTTCATAACAAAAACCGATTTAACATTCCCAGAATTCGAATAAGAACACACAAATATTGAACTTCTTCAATTGATAAGGAAAGATCAAATTTGTTTTAGCTTTGATCCTTCTTTGATCTTATGATTCTTTATAGCTTAAAACTTATCTGAATTTATGAAATTACTGTTTCAGATCACTAGAAAGTATTTTAGATTTCAACAATTATGAAAAGCTTTTTGATAAGAGAAAAAGGAACATATATGAATCTTGATCGATGTTGAGATTGAGATAAAGCGATTTGAATTTGCAGAGAGCTTGCTTACCCGGTGAGTGTTAGGGAAGAATCAGATTTCGACGGTGAGGAAGCGACGATCTCCGGTAAGATTTGGCCGGTGAAAGAGATAGTTGGGGAGATTTGGCTGGGGAGAGTGAGAGATTTGGTCAACGCTCTGACCGTTGACTATCTACTTTCTCGTGTCTGTTTCTTTCTCTCTATTCCTCATTAGCTGTTGTAATTAAATAGTTAATCAGATTTGCAACATTAATAAGTAATAAATTAATAATAATTGGAGATTACATCAAAAAGTGGACGTGCCGGAGTGGTTATCGGGCATGACTAGAAATCATGTGGCCTTTGGCCGCGCAGGTTCGAATCCTGCCGTGCACGCAAAATTTGGTACTTTTCATTATTTGTTGTTTGTTTAGAGAGGTTAGTGGATTAGTAACACTAACGCTGATGTAGCAACATTATAACAGAAAGATGACGTGGATACAAGGTTTACTTTTAGGGAGTATTAGCCAAGGGCATAAAATCCATAACCGAAATCCGATCCAACGGAACAATTTAATTTATTCATATAACCGAATAATTTTTAATTATAAGTTATTTCAGTTTTGGTTATAAACTAAACCCGAACCAAACCTAAAATATAATCAAAGTCATGAGAAATAAAGTCTATACCTGAACCCGAATCTATACAATGAAACCATTTAGACTAAAAACCAATGTTTTGAAAATTGGACCGGACACCATCTCGATAATATTATAGGATAGTTAGACGGACCGGTTTAACTGGTCAAACAAGGTTTTCATATTTTATTATATATATAAGACATGATTCAAAATAATATGATAAGATGAATAATATGATATTCTACAAAGATAATATAACATATTTGAAATTTTCAAATAATAAATAAGTAAGAAAATTTGATAAGAAAAACAATAAAAGATATTCTACAAAATATTAAATTATTATATTTGAGAAAGAAAATATCAATTTATTTTATTTAGTTTTATTCGTCGTCATTTAAATTAATCTTTTTTAAGTTACTTAAATTTTTTGTGTTTGACAACGTAATAAAGATATAAAATAATACATATTAGTAATACATTTATATAAATGATCTGTTGATATTATTTGTAATTTATAAACATTAATTACAATTACTATCTCTATTAGTTATAAATTATAATCAAAATATGTGGAAAATATAATAAAAACAGACTTTTATAGTGTAAATTTTGATTTTAAGACTTCTAATTTTATATTTTTATAAAAAGAAGAAACATAATAGTAAAATTCTTTAAAAAAAACTTAAGTTGTTAGTGAACCGGGTTTTAATATTGACCCCGGTCACCGGTTTTACCGGTTTTTAACTGGTTTTACATGTTTAATTTAATCAGGGTTTTAATTCAACTTGGATCAGTTTTAGTAGCGAGTCACGGTCCAACTGGTCGGACCGGCCGATCCGATCCGGTTTTCAAAATACTGCTAAAAACTAGTTGTAAACATGTATTTTGGGTAAAATAACTTATCTGAAACTGAATTCATTGATATTATGCAACTCCAAAACCGAACTGAACCCGAACCAAATTTGAATCGAACCCAAACCGAACATTAATAATAAATCGAATGGACTTTAAACCTTAAAACGGAAAAACCAAAAATCCGAAATAACCGAATGCCCTAAACCATTGCAAAATTAGAAAAAATGTCTTGTACTATTCACCTCATCAAAAATACCCTGATTTTTGGGTTGAAAAGATAAAATTGCCTCTTGATTTTGGAGATAATGACATGGTGGACAAAATGACGCGGATGACATGTCCATGTCCATTGATAGGAAACTGTACATGTCTATGTAACATTATAAAAATCATGGGCATATGAAACATGTCCATGTCCATTTCAATGAAACTTTACATGCCCATATAATTTAATACTATTTTGAACTTAGTTAAATTTTTCTTATTTTAACTTTTTTTATTTGAGAAATTGAAACTAATGTTTCTGTAAAATACATTTTTGGAATAAAAAATTATAAAAGATAATTATGATGTATTTTAAATATCTATTATTATATATGTAAATTTATATTACTTTAAATATTATGCTGCTTTTTTTTGTTGGAAATATTATCCTATTATTTTTTTTGTCAAGAATATTATGCTATTATTTGTTATTATATATATATATATATCATATCTTTACACAAAAATAAATTTATGTTATATAAAATAAAGTTTCAAAAAAAGTTTGTATACAAAGATATTAGCAACACACTTATATATGACATTATATCTATGTGTTTATTATTTTTATAAAAATAATGTACCCAAAAAGTTGTCTATATTTCTATCTTAAACTCATATACTTTAAAATTAATAAAAAAAATTTAATATTTAAATTCACATGTTATTGAAAAAAAAAATAAACGTGGAAATTCATGCCAATTACCAATAGATTAGATCAATAATATTTTTAATGTCTTGAAAAAAGTTTCTATAACATAGTTATATGTATAATATGATTTTGTCAAATGTAATTTTTAATGAAAGAAATTACTATAATTTTTTAATAATAAAATTGATGATACTGTATTTATGTTTAGAAATTTTGTTTATGAAACTTTATTTTCACATATCAGTTTGATTTTATCTTTAATATTTTTGTCTAATATCGATTATTAAAAATTGGATTATCAATGTATAAGATAATAAAATTTTAAAATTATTTAAATTAAAAATATTTATGTTTGCACGTATGTGCGGGAAATTCACCTAGTTTCTAATTGTTTTCATTAAAATTAGAGGAGAAATGCCATTTTTGATATGTCCCTTTTCAAAAAATACCTCCTATTGGATTGTAGATTGGTTTAGTTAATTGGTTTAGCTGTTAATAGCAATTGACACAATTGTAAATATCAAACCGGTTTATTCCGGATAAAGAAAGTTGTACAAAACTCGTGACTCTGTCACATTTTTACAATAATAGAAAAGTTTTTCAATGTTCTCTTCCTCTATTTCTTTCTCCTGTTCATCGTTTTCTCTGTAACAGATCAGCTTGATCTCTATTTTCTGTTCTTCATCTCTTCTAATATGGTATCAGAGCAGAGATTTGTCTCTGTTTAAGATCTGATTACATGTTTTCTGGTGCTCATTTTAAGCTCTGATTCAAGTAACTATGGTGATAACTTCGATTCGCCGTGGTGTTCGTCGTTCCAACCGTAATACTCGCTCCAGAAGCTTATCCTCCACTTAGGAAGCTCAGCTCGTTGTATCTGCGATGATGAACCCTGATAATACTCATTCCCTTATGTTTCTTCACAATGCAGACCATCCTAGTTTAATAGTTGTTTCAGTCCAACTCGATGGCTCTAACTACAACCAACGGAGCTCTGCTATAAAGATCGCACTTGATGCGAAAAACAAGATCTCGTTCATTGACGGATCTTTATACAGACCGGAAGATGGTAATCCTCTGTCCCGGATTTGGTCTTGTTGTAACAGCATGGTTAAGTCATGGCTATTGAACTCGGTTTCTCCACAAATCTATGGAAGTATTTTGTGTTTTGATGATGCATCTGAGATCTGTGATGATTTACATAATCGATTTCATATGATAAACTTGCCACGTACGTTTCAACTTATCCAGCATATACAAGATTTCCGTAAAGGATCTATGGATTTTTCTGGTTATTATACTCAGCTTAAGACTCTTTGGGATAATCTTTATGGTGCTGAAGCTAGTGAGCCTTGTGGTTGTTGCAATGCTTCTAACTGTGCAGGTTTACAAGCTACTAAAGCTCGTTTGGAAAGAGGAAGAATCATTAAGTTTCTCGTTAGTCTAAATGAAAAGTACTCGATCATCAAAGGACAAATCATAATGAAAATCCCACTACCAAGCCTTGTTGAAGTATATAATATCTTGGATCGGGATGATAGCCAAAGGCGTTTCAACACTGCTATTTCTCCCATTGCTTCTTAGGTTGGTAGTGACATTTATCAAGCTCAATCTGGTACAGTAAATGCAGTTCAACATTCTGGTCATGTTGCTGAAGTAAATGCTATTAAGAAAATGAAGCCAATATGCTCTCACTGTGGTGGCACAAGTCACATTGTTGACAAGTGCTATAAGCTACACGAGTATCCTGTTGGCTGGAAGAAAGGAAAAAATTAGACAGATAAATCAATTTCTGCAGTGATAGCCCAAGTTCCGGTTATTGGTAAAGATAATTCCACTGTTAAAGGATTGAAAGGTTTAATTGGTAATATGAGTAAAGACCAGATTCAGAAATTCATTGCCTATTTTAGTTCTCAGTTGCACACTCAGTCTGTTGTGTAGAGTACAACTGGCTCTTCTGGCATTGGAAACGCAGAAACCTTTGGTACCTCTTTTTTTCTCTTATACATTCAAATTCATTGGTATCTTGGCTATAAGAAAACATGTGACAAATGAGAAAATGTGGATCATTGATTCTGGTGCCACTCATCATGTGTCACATATTAGAGAATCGTTTGTTGATATGGACACTAGTGTTCAACACTATGTGAATTTGCCCACTGGTGCTATGATTCTTGTTGGAGGTATTGGAACTGTTGCAATAAACAATGACATAATGCTGAAGAATGTTCTGTACATACCTGAGTTTAAAATGAGTTTATTGAGTGTCAGCTCATTGACTACAGATCTAGGATCTAGATTCATCTTTGATCCTGATTCTTGCATGATACAGGATCTTACCAAGGAGTTGGTGATTGGCAGAGGTCGGAGGCTTGGAAATCAGTATGTGCTAGATGTTGAAGATTCATACTGTAGTGTTTTAACTTCTTCTTTTGTTGCAAACTCTGTTATTGATGCAAGTGTTTGGCATCGGAGACTTGGTCATACCTCTTTTGCTCGCATAGACTTACTCACAGATGTACTTGGGATTTCTAAACATAAGAATAAAGGATTAGTACATTGTGATATATGTCACAGAGCTAAACAGAAGAAATTATCTTTTCCAATGGGTCAAAATTTGTGCAGTCATGAATTTGATTTACTTCACATAGATGTTTGGGGACCATTTTCTGAACCTACACAAGAAGGATATCGATACTTTCTAACCATTGTTGATGATCACACAAGAGTAACATGGATTTATTTACTGAAATTAAAGAGCGACGTTCTCACAGTGTTTTCAGATTTTGTTAAGATGATTGAAACTCAATTTGGAGCAAAAGATGAAAGTTGTTCGATCTGATAATGCTCCAGAGCTGCGCTTTGAACAATTATATAAGGAAAAAGGGATTGTTGCATACCATTCCTGTCCAGAGACTCCATAGCAGAATTCTGTAGTTGAACGAAAGCACCAACACATCCTAAATGTTGAAAGAGCGCTCTTATTTCAGTCTCGGTTACCATTAACCTTTTGGGGAGATTGTGTTCTTACAGCAGTGTTCTTAATCAATAGAACACCTTCTGCTATATTGGGAAACAAATCTCCATATGAGAAATTAATGAAGAAAGCACCAGAGTATACTAATCTGAAGACTTTTGGCTGTCTTTGCTATACATCAACATCACCAAAAGGACGTCACAAATTCCAGGATAGAGCTCGTGCTTGTGTCTTTCTTGGTTATCCATCCAGTTATAAGGGATACAAACTGCTGGATCTCGAAAGTAATGAAGTCTTCATTTCACGGAATGTAGTGTTCTATGAAGACTTGTTTCCGTTTCACAGCGATACATACATGTCCCCAGCTATGACACATTTCTTTCCTCAGGTTGGTAAATCTAACATTCAGACTGAGATTTCAAAAACTGTGACAAAAACTGCGAATTTTTCAGAAACTCGACTTGAAATTCCAGCTGCTGAGACACACACGAGTCATGAAAGCTCTTGCATATTTAACAGATTATCACCTCAATGTTGTTAAATCATCCACTGTCCATCCAATCTCATATGTTTTGTCTTACTCGTCCTTGTCATATACATACTTCATTTTCAATGCAATTAATAAAATTCCAGAATCTCACACATATGAATAAGCTCAGGCAATAAAAGAATGGTGTGAAGCTATGAATTTTGAAATTACTGCGCTTGAAGAAAATGGAACTTGGCTTGGTTGCTCTCTCTCTCAAAAGGAAAGAAAGCAGTCGGTTGTAGATGTGTTTACAAGATAAAACTCAACGCAGATGGAACTTTGGAAAGATGCAAGGCTAGATTAGTGGCAAAGGGCTTTACACAATAAGAGGGATTAGATTATGTGGAAACCTTTTCCCTAGTTGCTAAATTAGCTACAATAAAGTTATTGCTTGCAGTGGTAGCCGCAAAAGGGTGGTCTTTTACTCAGTTGGATATATCTAATGCCTTCTTGAATGGTGATTTGGAAGAAGATATATACATGAGGTTACCACTTGGATACTCTCCAAAACAGGGGGAACAGTTTCCTCCCAATGCTGTTTGTAAACTGAAGAAATCCCTGTATGGACTCAAACAGGCTTCTTGCCAATGGTTCATAAAATTTTCTGAAGTTCTTTTGCAACTCGAGTTCAAACATTCTTCTAGTGATAACACACTTTTCATAAAGAATGCAGGTGATGTTTATCTACCTGTGTTAGTCTACATCATAGCTAGTAGTTGTGTTACAGCCACTGATCTACTGAAGAAGGTTTTGCAAACTACGTTTAAACTACGGGATCTTGGTGAGTTACGGTATTTTCTCGGTTTAGAGATAGCTCGTAACACTACAGGAATTTCTATTTGTCAGAGGAAGTATACCCTTAAGTTATTTGATGAAACTGGTCTTCTTGGGTGCAAACCATCCTTAATCCCAATGGAACCAAATATCAAACTATCTCAAGAAATTGGCGATTTACTTCCTGACGCAGAATTGTATAGAAGACCTGATATCACCTACGACGTTCATAAGCTTTGCCAATTCACTGCAACTCCGCGTGTTCCACATCTTCAAGCAGTATACAAGATCATTCATTACTTCAAAGGAACTGTGGGACAAGGCTTGTTCTATTCTGCTTTTAGTGATCTAAAACTTTCAGGCTTTGCAGATTATGACTGGGCTTCATGTCCTGATTCACGTAAATCAATCTCTGGTTATTGCATGTTTTTTGGCTCTTCTCTCGTGTCTTGGAAGTCTAAGAAACAAGATGTGGTCTCTATGTCCTCAGCGGAAGCTGAATATATATGTTTATGTCATTGGCATCTCGTGAGATGATTTGCCTCCAACATTTACTTGAAGATTTGTGGGTTGATGTATCTGATCCTGCAGTTCTTTATTGTGGTAACATAGCCGCAATCCACATTGCAAGCAATATTATGTATCACGAGCGCACAAAGCATATTGAGTGAGACTGTCATTACATCCGAGAGAAGATTGTTGCCAATAGGCCTGGGCATTTGGGTATTCGGATCAATTCTGGGCAATATCTATTTGGGTCCGGGTCTTTCGGGTATGAAACTTTTATACCCATTTAGGAACCGCATATATTTCGGTTCGGGTTCGGTTCGGTTCCGCTCGGTTCCGGGTCGGTTTGGGTCCATATTTTCTATACCCATTTAGGAACCAAATACAATTTGGTTCGGTTTCGGTACCGGTTCTTATTCGGATCGGGCATAAATATTAGACAAATTTTTATGATTCCACTATATATTTAAATTTTTCATACCCAAAATTTAATTATTTACCCGAAAAATATCTGAATACACGAAAAATATTTAAGTATCATAAATAGTTTCAAAAATTACCTTAAATTCTCATATATATATTTACATGTTTTCGGGTCAATCGGCTACCCATTCGGGTATCGGTTTGGTACCGGATATTACCCGGTACCCGCGTGTATAAGTGAAGAGGACCCAATAAGTATTTTTCTCGGTTCTGGGTACTACTCAGTACCCATTATTTCGTGTCGGTTTCGTTTCAGTTTTTTGGTTCTGGGTATTTTGTGCAGACGTAGTTGCCAAATTGATTACATGTCAGAACATAGAATCAACTTACTGATTTATTAACTAAACATATATTAAAAAATTATTTTTAAAATTCTCCCTTAAAATTGTGGGGTATGTCATATTCACTTTTTCTCTATATTCAAGAAATTGTAATCATATTAGCCGATTTTAGGCGGTTTTGAAGTTTGTTTATATAGTTTTCTTTGTCTTTAATTCTTAGGCAATTAAATTCAAAAACAGACTTCCTACCTCGCAATAATTGGAGTTTGGCCGGCCAGAGATCCGTCTTTTTTAATGTCGGTGTATTCTAAATGGTTTGTTTCCCTGAATAATCGAATTAGTTGATTTGAAAAAGGAAATGTTTTCCTTTTTATATTAGGATTAGGAATATTAAATAAATATATTAGATATTTCTAATTAGGGATCACAAAAACCCTTATATAGCCTTCTTTCCACGTATCAACTTCAAAACAAAATTCTGACTTTTGGGAAAAACAACACAGAAACTCATCGGCTCATTCGGTTAAAGTTTCGATCCAAGAATGGAGTATGATAGATTTAAAGAATTGTCAGATGATATAATATGTCATATCATTTCATATCTACCAATCAGCGATGCGATTAGGACAAGTGTTTTATCGAAGAGATGGGAGTTTCTCTGGCAAAAGGCTTCATACCTGAAAAGCTTCAAAATAAAGTATGAGCATTATTGTTATCCACAAAAGGATAAGAAAAGTGAGATAATTTCTTTTGACTCTCTCCCAGCAAAAAGGAGGAAGATCGATCATTACTTTACTATCGACCGTAACAGTAGAATATTGGTGTTAATAGCTGAACTGGTGCATCGCGGACTTCAACATCTAGATATTGAAATGAGTCCGGATGCTAAAGAATTCATGCCTAAGAATATTTATTTGAGCAAAACATTGGTGTCTTTGAAGCTTGTAAACGTAAGGCTTGATCTCAACTTTGATGCTTGTCTACCTAATCTCAAGACCATGTATTTAGAAAATATTACTTACAAGAGTAATTTTGGTGGTCTTGTGGTTATAAAGAAGCTCATTGTAGCCTCTCCTATTCTTGAAGATCTTACCTTCCAGTTTGTTGAAAACATGTCTAATCCACAGAATCCAAGGTATCCTGAAAGAAATAGAGTACCTCAGTGTTTGGAATCTACTTTGAAGTATGTTAGGATTAACGAGCTGATAATGAAGGATGCAATTGCGACCGCAGTAGTGAAAATACTTTTCTTGAGAATTCAGCGGTCCTCGAAAAACTAACTCTAAGTTTCACACAATCTTCTAAGAAGAACCAAGAGCTAGAGCAAGAGGTAGAGGAAGAGCTAGAACTAGAGGAAGAGCTAGAGCTAGAGGAAGAGCTAGAACTAGAGCAAGAGATAGAGCAAGAGCAAGAGATAGAGCAAGAGCTAGCGCTAGAGCAAGAGCTAGAGGAAGAGGTCGAGCAAGAGATGTACACAGCCCCGTCTCAACTTATTTAGCTACCTTAGACAAAATACAGAAAAAGGCTTTTTATTACACTATATCAGAAAAGATTACAGAAATTTAAATATTAAATATAGTTAAAGAAAATTAAATTGTGACTATTTTTCTATAATGAAAAATAAGTTGCTTGTAGGAAAAGAAATATTCTTGATTTAGATTTTCAATATTTCTTCCATCTTCACTCCATTCAAAAGTTCACTAGATCTCAAACAAAAAGAATGAAAAGAAGTATCAATTATTTTATAAAAAAATATCACATAAAATATTTTTTTCCTAGCATTTGTTGATACAAAATTATCAATAGTTGTTTCAAGATCTACACATTCTAAAACTTATTTTTCAATGTATAAAATTGCTAAACCATTCAACCTTTGTTGAGGCATTGATGATCTCAAATAATTTTTTAGCAACTTTAGCTTAGCAAAACTCATTTCCGTCAATGTTACTGTCACGGGAGTGGTAAGTAAAATTTGATAAGCAATAGCAGTTGGGATAACAACCGATGATATTCTTTACAAACTCAAGAACCTATATAGATGTCATTGTTTCATCGGGTAAAGTCACCAGCAATACCTTAACTCAGAAAAAAGCTCATCTAAATCAACATCGGATGAACAAAGTTGGTATTAACAAGATATCAATCGTTGAAGAAAAAGATGTTTCGTTGGGTTTTTGATTGTTATTAAACATGATGGAAGAAAAAAAACACAATGACGTTTAGTTTTTCTTTCAGTAATTAATTAGCTTTAAAAAAAGTTGGGCCTTTTTTCTTAAATTTTTTTTGTAATGAGCCATTTTCTTAAAATTTTTTTCACATAGCCAATTTTTCTTACACTATTTTTTTATGATAGACTTTTTTACTCTATTAATTTTTTTTTCATATCTTATAGTAAAAGAAACAAAATTTTGGGCCCTTTTAAACTACGGACTCTTAGCAAATGCCTACGTTGCCACCCCATAAAGACGGACCTTGTACATGGAGCTTCTTACATCCACAAAGCTTTCTCCCACATGCCAAGTTTTTGTAGTGTAGACCTCAACTATCTATTCTCTTGAAGATTGCATCAAGACTTTTCATTTCATAGACAAAAGGCTTTTTAGGTTTATCATTTGATAGAATTATGTTTTCTCATTGATCTACCTAGTTTCTTGTGTTTCCGTTGATGATCACAATATCGTTACCAGTTGTTGTTTGAATCGATTAATGTCCACTCTTCTACAATCTGATAACCATTAGCATTTGTTGTCAAAAAATTGCATAACTTAATTGTTACAATGGCTTTAACAAGTTCAACACAAGGAGCTATTACTGCTACAGAGATTTCGGATTTTGCGTTGTTAGTTTCTGCATTTTGGATTTGATTTCATTGTGAAAAGACACAAAAGATTTGTGCCTGGTAGCGAAAGCAAAGCTGATTTGCTTGATCTCTTCCTCCATCTCTTTCCTTCTCTTCAATTCCACATTGAGATCCTTTAAAGCATTCTCTTTATCATTTGCAATCACTCTCAGTCTCTGAGTTGATTGATTGATTTCTACACCTAAGGACTTTCTTTCTTCATTCAGAAATTGTACTTCTTTTAACAGCTTCTCATGGCTTTCTTTTGCAGCTTCTAGAAGTTGTTTATCCAAACACATCTCTTTCTCCACCTCGCTATATCTTTCCTTGATTCTGCTTAGCTCGGACTTCAGTTTCTCCTCCAAAGCAGCTGCATCTTCTCCCTTTAAAATCACATTTAAAACCTGTCTTAGAGAAATGGGAAACAGTAGTCTGACCACAAAATCTAGTTTACCAAACATGTTTCAGTTCCTGCTCTTTTTACTGGCAACATTGCATCTACAGATTTAGGTGACGCTCCCATGAGATTAGACATGTACAGGAACACTAATGTGTTTAAGTTTAGAATGAGGCACTCAAACTTGCATGTCTGGTTTAGCTCTTTAGCATCTTAAAATATCATGCCCGAGTCAAAGGAAAGGGAAACTCATAATACATATTCAGAGCTCTGAATTAGTATGCAACAAATTCAAGTATGTATTTGTAGATACCCAGAAAATCGTAAAGAGAAACTCGGTATATTATATTTATTTTGTGTTCGACATATGCAGATGCTTCACAGAACTAAACTCCTAAAAAGAGAGACAAAGTATCCAAGCAAAACTATCGAAAGAACTAATAAAAATCCATATCTTGACAATTGTGGCAAGGAAGCTACCTTGTTGTGGCAGTTAAGAAGTTCATCTTTTGCTTGTGCGTCTGACACCAACGAAGTTGTTGTGTTCTTCAGATTAACACGAAGTGTTTCCCATTGATCAGATAAAGAATGACATACGCTACCCACTTTCTGACTATCCATTGTCATTGAGAACTGTTTATCCAGAGTTGACAAAAGGCTCGTTGTGATTTCAGTTGTATCAAAGAGCAGCTTCACCGTTGGAGATTTCTTGTCAGCGATTACGCTCTAACAAATTGCAAGAGAAAACACATGAGAACTCCAATTTCCCTTTGATTGATAATCTCTAAATTTCAAATGACGCAATAATAAGTAAGCTGTTCACCGTCATTGTGACCACAACATCCTTGTAGACATCCCTGCAACTAACAACAGACTCAAGTAACCTTTTTGGAATTTCTTTCGTGAGAAGCGCTTCTTGTTTGAGCTCAGACATCTCTTCCATCAGTTTGTTGTTCACAAGTAATTGTTCGTTGAATTTGACCTGAAAGTACATAATTTACGCATATATATTCATAATAAGTATAACCCCAAATTTCTTGGTATCTAGCATGTAAATGCAGTTTTAGAAGAAAAGAACGAAAATTATATCCAGGAGGTCGAACTATAAACATTGATATCCCTCTTTTAATTTCAGGACATCTTGTTAGCAAGTTCAAGTTATGCTAATTTATGCTCAGAGTCGCCTCAGATAACTATGCAAATTTTAACTGAAAGAGCGTCTTCATTTGAAAAACCAACAAAGACTGACCTGATGACTGTCCTTCTCATTGGTCAGCAACTCAATCTGACTTTTGAGATCTTCCACCTCTTTGTTATTTTCACGTGAGCATTCCTAAATGAAAATTAACCAAAAATTATGGCCAGCTTAGGGTATTCTAAGTGATCAACTCCTCACCACAGTGTTGTTAAAAACCATATAAGCAGCATAAATTTGGATAGTTTCTGGCTATTAATCTATATGAAGCTTTAAATAATTGTCAACATACAAGAGCTAGAAACCAGCCAAGCCTGATAAACCAGAATGTTTGAATGCAAGCTTATATGAAGGAGACTAGAACCACAAAGTAAAGGGGAAGTAAATACATCCACTCACAATGGTTGCCGTAGATAATGGTGTGGGTTGACATTTAACTGCAGGTGTGAACTGGAGGTTATCAAGGTCTGCAACAAAACCCTTGTTTAGTTTCATCCAAGTGTCTTCATCGGCCACATCCCCCAGGCAATCAACCATTGGACTAAAATCAGATAGTCCTGAGTAATTATTTGACCGACCAACCACAAAAGAGTGGGATGCTGATTTAAAGCAAGGAGTCCCAGAAACATTGCTATTATCATCGAAATTACATAGCCCATCTGGAGTCTTTCTTGAACTGATAAAATCCTGCCCATAAAAATATTACATTAACAAACTTCTACATAACAACGAACACGAGTCCATATTAGCTTAAAAGTATTAATCAATAGTCTAACAAACAGATATGTTACAAGTTTGCTTTTTTTTTTTTTTTTAAGTTCACTGAGTGAGAACCATTGGATCATCACTTATTCAATCAAAAAATAGCTACAAAATATTCATTCGAAATTGTACTTTCACTAAAGAGTACAACTAAAGCCTTTTCTTTTTCTTTTTGAAGTTATGTCTACATCAGCAAAATATCTGGATGTAATGAATAGAAAAAACTACGCAGAAGTAACTAGATCTATTTAAGCCTTTATATCTTATAACAACCCAAGAACGGCAGACATGTCTAAGCCAATGAATGCATTTGTACCTCTGACTGGTTCCTCTTGAAATCTGGATTATTGACATGATTGTTTAAGTTCTCAATTTTCATTTGTTGCTCCTTGATGCATTGTTCTCGGTCCTTCTGCTTCCTTCTCTCTTCTTCCAGTTGTGTTTTTAGCCTTTCACATTCTAACTCATACTGAAAATTAAACAAAAGGGTATCTGTTTTGTATAGTGTGTCTGCTTAATGTTGTATCCAATGTATACACTAGAAAAAAGTGCAAAAAACCCACCTTAAGCATCTGATTGCTTAACTTTAAGATCTCTTGTTCCAACACTTCGGCATGAGATCCCTATAAAACATTTCATTGTTGGTATCGTTCCCTTTCGAAGATGTAACTGAATTAAAAATTTGACTAACACCTGAAGCTTCATACGCAGCTCTTCTATCTCTAACTTTTGGCGCTTCAATAAAGCAGCATCAGTCAAGATCTGAAGCAATTAGAAACTGTCAGATTATACTTCGATAATTAGGAAAAAATAACCAGTTAATCGGACACATGATCGTGGAGAAGAAATTACATAGAGCAGTAAAATATAAAGAAGAGAGTAACAGATAACTTCCAAATTTAGCAGAAGTTTAAACGCTTAAAATTCATGTACAGACCTCATTCACTTGAGCACAGTTAGTGATGCGCTTGGCTCTGCTTGCAAATTGGAGAGTTCCTTTTGATTCCTCAATATGGTGCTACACACATCATCATGTACCTTTGATAAGTCAACTGTTCTAGTCTTGGGGTTTAGAAGATTAATAAAAGCTAAAAACATGAAATGCAACTATGAAGTAACTTAATTTACCTCTTCTGGTGCGATAGTGCATATAATGCAAGTCTTGGCATTACCACCAAGCGCAGGCTGAAGAATTCGAGTCAGTTTACTATCTCGGTATGGAATATGAGCCCTGTAATCAGGAATGTAACAAATGAGTAATGTGAGCTGCATTTTGTTATGTGTAAGCCAAATGTAAGAACTTACCTTAGCTTTGAACTGTCACTTAGTTTATTGATGACATTACCAAGAATCATTAAGCTCTTATTAATGTACTTCCCTTCGGTCAAACGTACTCCACCAGCACCAGTTTTAGCAATTCGCTCAGATCCAGCCAAATCAACCAAATTCTACATTCCAATGAAAGAACACCCCATTATAAGATAAACAACTAGTACATCATGTAACTTTCACAAGAAATTTTGAAAGATGTTAGCCATAGTGAACATCATCACTCACCAAGACTGAGACACGAATTGCATCTGAAGAATTATTTTCTTTTCCCCTGCTCTCGATCACCTATCCCACCAGAGAGATTGTATCAAAATAGATACTTTTTTAAAGTAGAAAGTTCTGTTCATAGTTTCTGAACCATACCATTCTGAAGATGGTGTGAGACCTGCTACTATGAACATTCATGTTGGTCTCACCAAAGTGCCTATTAACTGTTAGTTGAAGACGAACATGTAAGAACACACCAAAAATCTCAAATTAAAGAAAAACAAATTCTTCTTAGTTTAGCTTAGGCTTACAGACCTTCTCCAGAATCGATAAGCTTTAAAATCTGTTCAGCGTCACTAACAATTTCTTCCTTCAGGCCAGCAACAAATACTCCACGCTGTACGTCAAGAGAAGCAATCATGCTTAATAACACTCTTGAGCAAACTAATAAAAAAGACATCATTTGGTGAAGATGATCCAAACCAACCTCTAAGTGTTCATGAATTTGCAGTCTCTGGTTCTCAACAGCTAAAAGATCATTGATTTCTTCGTTGTAAATTTCCATGTAAGAAACCCGGATGAGAAACTCACGATCAGATATCTAGAAACAAAGAACATGAAACATAAACATAAACACCAAAAGTTGTACTCTAAATCAATTCACAAATAATTGGAGAAATCTGAGGCTTATACCATATTAATTCTTTCAAACACATCTCTGACAGATCTTCGAATAATTCCTGGATCGGTTTCAGAACCCGTCATTGTAAACGTCTTTCCACTACTCGTCTGTCCATAAGCAAATGCAGTACCTAACAAAATACCAGTAGCTCCATTCATCAAGATTCACGAAATAACAACAAAATTAAGCTCATGAAACCACTCAAGGTCTACTCTGATTTTGATCAGATTACCATTAAAACCCTCGACGGCTGCGTTAATTATATCTTTGGTAAGAAGTTCGTAGACACTAGCATTCGTAGAGCTTTCATCGAACACATGATCTGCAAAACAAATAACGAACACCAACACGATTAAGACGAATAAATTTGATTTCACTTAGATCCATAGATTTCGAAATCCTGAAATTCATCGAGAAGAAAGGAGATAGATTACCGAAAGCGTAAGAAGCGGTGGTGATTGGTGTGTCGAGTGACTTGTGAAGAGAGATCCGATTGTCTTCGACTTTCCAAAGAGAAGATCCATTTTCCTGCAATAATTCTGGTGCCGGCGGCCTTACTCTGACTGCCACACAGATCTTCTCCATAGTCTTATTGATCTGAAACTCTAAAAGTGCCGTTTGAATTTGAAATTTCAGTATCCGTTTATTGAAGCGTTCTGTCCCCAAAAACAAGAGCCTTTAAGCATTTAAATTGAAGTAAATTACAATAGTGCCCTTTTTTATTTATCCCTTCTGTTTTGACAGTCCCATTTCCCTTTTAGTGAATTAAAATCAGTTTTGGAAGTTCAATTAAGTTATTTATCTTTATTTTGAAAAACTCATAAACTTGATTTTATTTTTTTTTTTAAAATAAATTTAAATTTGTCAGTTTGACTTGTTTTTTTTGATATTTCAAACCGACAAATTTGAGCTCATACTTGAAACAAAATAGAAAATAAAGCTTAGAAATTCTTCAAAAAGAAGATAAAAACTTAAAAACTTCCAAAATCGATTTGGCTTTCGATTTTAGAGACAATTTCGATTTGGGATTTCCATTGGGTTCAATTGGCTTAATCAACTTAAATTTGAGAGTTTAATCAAAAATCAACTATAAATAGGTTGTTTAATCAATAATAACATGAGTTATGTGTTCAATTTAACTTCTTTGATAAATTCGATGCTAAATCTATATTTTTCTCATTGTTTTATATTATAAATCCTATAAAATATATTTTTCTTAAATTGAAATCAAATTATAAAATTTGATTAAAGATTTCAAGTCTTTTAAATTTTTTTAAAAAATTTATTACCAAACTCATTATAAAAACAAATATGCACTCAAATCATTAATAATAAATGAATAATGATTTTAACTAGTATTTATAAATGAAATAAAAGAAGAGAAATTTTAAGAAATGTCCTCTTTGACATGCTCTTTAACCAAAAGTTTTTTCATGTCTATTTCTCTTTCTCAATTTCCAAAAAAATGGTAGATTTTGAAAATGACCATATCAAAAAGGGTATTTTTGAAATTCTCCCATGAAAGAACTAATAACACATCGACGGCAAAAAAAAGAAAAAAAAAAGAACTAGTAACACATCATTTTCGTAAAAAAAATTTGAAATTAATTGTTGAGTAACACAATATTTTTCTAGTCTCTTAAAAACCTAACTTACAATAAGTGATACCTAGTAAAAGAGTATCAAAGAACAAAACATGAGCACGCCGGTGTTTGTAATACATTCTCAAACTATGAATTTGGAGATGAATATCTAGTTGGACTTAAACTTTGGAATATATATATCTATAAAGTTTGATAGTAATCTATAAAATTTCAATAACTTTGGAAATAAGTACACCAAACTAATAATATTATATCTGAAAATAGATAAATAATTTAAAAAAAATAGTAGCTGAATAGAAAAATGGGGCTTGTATATGACGGATTTATTTTTAGGTGCAATTGCAAAAATGTTTTTTCATTCAAATTGACTTTCAAAAATAATATTTTGTTTTGTTATATTTTAAAAACAAAAATATATTTTTTTGAATAAAAATGTACTAAAAAGGGTATTTGTTAAAAATTTAAGAAATTTTAACAACTACCCTTTTCAATTTACGTTTCTTCAAAAATATCATTTTCCTTTGAAAATATAACAAAACAATAGGTATTTTAAAACAGGAATTGGTTGAAGTGGCATTTTGAAATTCTCTCTTAAAAGTTCTCTATATAAATAAACAATGTTGGGTGCTCAAAATATTTTTTAAATGTTAAGACAAAAAGAGCTTAAGCCATTTTATTATTAATTTATGTTAGAACAATAGTTTCTCGAGCTATTCTCAGTCTGATAGTTAAATGCTCTAATTAATTTTCATGCATGGAAAGTTCAATTCTATTCTATTATATATAGTAGTTAATAAAAAGTTTTAGGGATAATTTTAAAAGCGAATAAGGGATTTGAGGATTTGTTGATTTAAAAGAAAATTAGTTTCTGGGCAGAACGTTTTTTTCACGTAAAAACGGTCTTTAACCTAGTGGCAAGTGATAAGTCCACTAAAAGCAGGCGCACTTGCATATATAAGGATCGAGTCCTGCTGCTTGTATTATGCAGGAACTTGGCTGACGGGTCGGTCAATTGTGGCCTAATATTAACAAAAAAATAGTTACTAAGTCTTAAAAATTTAGTTGTTGTGTCCCGAAATATCTTAGAATATGAAGAAATCTTTACATAGCCGACATCTTAAATATCAATAAAATATACTTGGAGAATTGAAAATTAATGAATGTACTTATTTGGAACTTTTAAAGGATTAAAATTTGGTAAATGCGAAGATATGTCGGCCAAATAAAAGCGAAAAATTTAGATTTGTGTTCAAATGAAAAGAGCTTTAAATGATATTCACTGATAAGATCCAATCACATGACACATCCTCTTTTTTAACTTCTTCAGATCACAATGGACTATTTTTTTTGTTTTGTTTTGTTCTTTAAAGTTTGTAGTTGCAGTTCAATTTTCGGAATTTTACTATTATGGGTATATTTCTTTTTCAAGTTGTTAAGCTTGTCAGTTTGTGATACTAACAAAAATCGTGATTAGTTGAGAGGTGTGATCATAGAAAAAAGACGCATCAACACAGCTACGATTTAGTGATAGAGCAAAAAGAATTTTAGAGTACTAGTATATTACTTGAGTTCGAAGTTCACTCATCATATTGTGTGCAATATTTAAAAGATTTTACATGGCTTTTTTAGTTTCTGAACATGACCGTTGAAAAGCAAATGTGATATCAAATCTGTCATAAGACCTAAAAATATTGAACAACCATTCAAATTTTTTTTATAGAAAGTCAATTTCTTTTAAACACTTGTCTAATTAAAAAAATATCTTTTTTCTGAAACCATATAATTTTTTTATAATAAATCTTAGGACCCAAATTTTTACTTTTAACAAAGCCGAAGCCCAAACATTTTTTCTTTCTGTTCAACCAGTTTGGTAAAAACTGCATTAATTTATCAATACAGAACTTTTAATTTATTCGAGACAATCTTATTCTTAAATATAACCGAACTTATGACAACATTAGCAAAGAAAATCCTAATCTAAAATAGGAAAAACACTTGATTTATGCGCCAAAATAATATTAAAAATATAAAGGCATCAAATATCTAGAAATGTGCTTATAGTCACTGGTTGTTGACCTTTTTACTTGAATTTAAAACGTCATATTCTACCTATAAATGCAATTTTGTTATTTTTAAAACAAATTGTTTATAATATTAGTAATAAATATTGGTTTTACTTTAGGAATAAATTTATATTGGATCGGGTCTGACAATAATGTAATATATGAATCCAAACAATTTCTATTATAAAACTAAAAGAAAAAGAACATGTTAGTCTTTCTGTTTTTTATTTGTTGATGTTTTAGAAAAAAACATTGTTTCTTTTTAGTTAATATTTTAAGATTTCTATGCAAAATTTATTGTACTTTTGATATTTTTGACTATTTAAATTCTGCAGATTAATTTGTGATTGGTTAAACTATTTTGGAATTTATGATAAACCATATTTTGTTTAGAAAAAATAAAACAATTAATGATTTCTTAATATGTGTGAAAAAACTAAAACATCATCTATAAAAAAAAACAGAGGGAGTATATCTTTGACAAAGAAAGGAAAAAAAAACATCTTATCTTTCAAACCTATCTCTAATCTGTGAATGTGTGCATCGCATTAGACCATGTCTTAGTCTAATAACTTAAGTTCATATCAATGAGACAATTGCTAAAGTTTGGTTATTTCACCAATATTTTTTCCTTCACGATAGTACCAACTAACATAAGCAAGATAGAAGATCACGAAGAGAATCACAAGATGGTTAAATGTCATAACTAGTTCGTAACATCATCTTCATATTTAGTCTTTAACAAAAAAAACATCATCTTTATATTGAGTAGAGGATTTAGTGTGAAGGTTATGACTGTTGGTAGTTTGACTACAAAAATACCAAAGAGAAATCTTAGTCTCCTAGAGATCAAAATCACCTTCTTTTTTTTAGAATGTGTGAGAATCATATTATATATATGTTATGTTTTTTGTCATAGGTAGACTTAGGGAACTAGGAGTATATGTTCATTGTTATAAAAACATTTCCTTCACAATATGGTTAACATAAGTAAAATTGACCGGAAAAGTATTTTTCGTCAAATAGTTAAATATTTACAATTACAATTTTTTCATCGGAATTAGATTTGAAATAATCATGTATGCGTAACTTCGTATGATAGAATTTAAATATGGATCAAAGTTTGTCGATCTAATTGATGACAAAAAAATATTATACACTATGAAAAATTAATTTTTCAGGCAATGCTTTGGTTGTTTTTTTCCTCAATTTTTTTTAATTTCTTTTTTTGGAACTTTGATTTTGTTTTTGATATTTTTTTTAAGGAAATGACTCTTATCAAGAGAAGTTTTTCTAGTGATTTTTGACTGAGTTTGAAGATGAATATGTTTTGTTCGGTTTGGAATGACTCGATTATGATTGTATTGTAGACATAATCAACTTTTACAAAATTATATCCATCCAGATTACACATAATATTTACATATTATACGCATACAACTTGTTGAATAAAATGTGAAAAACTCTTAATGAAAATCATTCTAACTTGTACAAAAATGCTCAAAGTTACTTGGCTTTGTATCTATTTTATATTATTTCAAACTTAAATCTTGAGGTTTGTGACATAATTTGTTCTCATTGAGATTGGCGATTTCATGGCCACTAAAAACCGGTAGAGTTCTAAAAGCCTGGTTTCAAGGTACATAGATTCGGTTTTCAACCGGTTATTCTCACTAGATACAAAATTGCCACAACTAACCACATTAGCTAACCGGTTTTTCAGCTCCTGATTATGTTGGTTCAACCGGTTAACTTCTTCCGTTAATTCTTCAAAACGTTTCTTCTTTTTCAACCTTGACCTCTTAGCCGATTCCCGGTTTGATATTGTTCGTCTTCTCTTCTTCTCATCAACCGGTTCAACTAACTCGTTTGTACCGCTTAAACCGTCTGAGTCGCTTGATTGAAGAAATGTCAAAATTTCTGTGATTTCATCTCCGGTTATGGTAGTATCATCAAAGCTAATATGAACCGGCTCTAAATTGGTCGAAAACATTGCTATAGTGGAAGAGAAGAATCCGGTTAAGGTTTAACCGGTTATTAGTATAATTGATGTTTATGCTTAAGAATGAAAGCGAGAGAGGAAGGGGAAGTTTCAAATGAATCAAGCATGGCTATTTATAGGAGAAGAACACGTGGGACCCTCATAAGGTTATATTGTCCACTAATAAAGTGCCAAGTTTTTAAATGTCTTAATCAGAGTCAATCTAAGAGATTAATTGCAATATTTGTCCATTAGTGAGCTCGAGATTAGGGATAACGTTATTACTATTTAATTTAGAATTTTCTTTGTTTTTTTATCCTTTGATACCTTTTGTTGGATACTGCTTTTTATCTTTTCTCTTTCTCTTAGCACTACATTTTAACTATAGATATAAGTTTATCGAATTCACATTGTCATTGTAAGATTAGTGTGTTTCAAATAAATATCTGTTCTTTATTAGTTATTTTAGAAATTTTTTTCCTTTTTTAGTTGATGTTTTAAAATTTTGCATTTTTAGTATTTTTGACTCTTTAAACTGCAAATTGATTTGTGATTGGTTAAACTATTTTGAAATTTGTGATAAACTATACTCCCTCTGTTTTTTATAGTTGATGTTTTAGGTTCTTCACACATATTAAGAAATCATTAATCTTTTTATTTTTTCTAAACGAAATATAGTTTATCACAAATTCCAAAATAGTTTAACCAATCACAAATCTATCTGCAGAATTTAAAGAGCTAAAAATACCAAAAATGCAATAAATTTTTCATAGAAATCTTAAAACATCAACGAAAAATAAACAAATTTTTTTCTAAAACATCAACTAATAAAGAACAAATGAAGTATTTTGTTTAAAAAATATAAATCAATTAATAATTCCTTAATATGTGTGAAATGCGTAAAACATCAGAAGAAGTATTTTCGATTATGAAATACAATTATCATAAGCAATTTAGCTGTCAAATAGAACAAGACTTCTTCTTTGGTTCACTTCCTAAAATCACTGAGACAAAAATTCCAATATATATAAAATCAGCATAAATAGATATTTAATCACTTGATTAAAGATACCATTTATTTGTATGATTTTTTTTTTCAACAATTGGATTGATAAGACTCGGTCCATAAATTAAAATTCACTTCCTAAAATCTATTTAATCTACCAACTGTAGTGGAGAAGGATCAAATCCATAATACCATAATCATTAACTAAATCATCCTACTACCACCAGACTAAGCAGAACTCGACATGTATGAAACTTTATAGAAGCTAACATACTTGTAGTCAATAATATCTAAAAAATCTATATGTATTTAAAACTTACATTAATGAAAATAAGACTTCGAGATTGATTTTCCAATTTGGACGAGGCAAATTTCTAAAAAACTAAAATTTTTAGTTATAAACATTTTAGCCAACCATGATATTATAGTTAAGTAGTTCGTGCATATTAGTTTTGAAATTCTATACAGCATTTTTAAGGTCAAGACTTATGGAGGAGAAATTGGTGTGTGGGTCTTGGTGAAGAAGACGAAGAGGAGAGCTTAGCTTAATGGCGAAGAATCTAACACAAAAAAAANAAAAAAAAAAAAAAAAAAAGCATATTACGTCTTACTTTAATTTTTATTTGTTTGGAGTTTCTTATCTTTATAGTAAGATAAAGTAAACAATACAAGTGAAACTACAGCTGCATTCTCTTTTTAGTTAATTTATAGTCTATGTATATCAATTCAATTCTGCTATAAAAATATCTTTTCAAAGAAATTAGGAAATACTTTGATATAATTTGTAATTATCTTGTAAGAAAATTTATCCGTTATTATATATAATGTTATGATCCAGTCAAATTTTCATATTATATTATTGTTATCAGCAACTATTAGACGACAAGAAGTTTGATAATTAAAATGGTTTTGTGTTTTAAATTGTCAAATAAGGTTCAGAAATCTTTCAATCGTAATACAATGTGAAAACTATTCGGTTACGATTGGTTTTGTCAAAATGAACATTAGGGTTTTGTGAAAACAAAACGGTTACAACCAATTTTGGAGTGAACATATTATCTTTGGATCTTAAAACTTTGGCTAAGATGGAGTGAAAACTTACAAGATGTTTGGATATCCCTATGTAGTCAAAAACAAGAATTGAAAATACTTAAAGAAAACTGTAAAAGGTTTCAAAACTCTAATCCTAATTAAAAATATATAAAATACAAATAGATAATTATTCTAAATATAGGACAGATCGGTCTATTTTAGACAAATTTCTGGACAAAGTTTATACTTGATTTAGTTGACTTGTCTTAGGTCAAATGTGCATAACTTTGGAACTGCCAATGCAAGTAATCTTAGACCGGTGCCAAATGAAACCTGATTCAAATGAGTGTTTGTATTAAATATTTAGTTAAATCGGACATCCGGAAATCTTCCAATGAAAACCAAACTTATATCGTGTCTGCCTGATCGTATATAAAGTGTGCTTGCTTCTCAAATTAAGCCCCGTGCATATTGTGATTTTCGTCCTGTTCCCATTCCGTAATTTCCAAACTTTTCAGGAATGGAAAATTCTAATTTCTCGTTTGGGTCCAAAATAATATCCAAAAAAGGTAAAGGAAAGGGTAGAGAATGGGTGCGAAAATTCCCTATATTCTCATTGGGTATTTGTTTACGATAAGAAAATGTTAAAATATTGAATTCAAATATTAGATATGTTTCAAATAATTAAAATCAAACTCATAACAATATTTGACTTAAATTTTTACAATTTTACCATGAATACAAACTATTCAATATGGATATACTAGTATTTTGATAAAAAGTGGTAATGTTGATCATTTAATTAGAAATTATGACACGGTAATTTGTATTTTTTGTGTATTGAACATTGATATATCTTTTATACATTGCTACGTTCATTATATTGATTATATAATTTATAATAATACTCTTCATTTTTTTATTACTCGTATTTACCAAAGTATTTACCATAGATGTACCATAATTTTCTGATTTAGTAGGACTTTGGGAATAGTTCGGAAAGTAAATTTTGAGTCTTAAATTTCTCGTACCATTCCCGATACCTGAAATTCTTATCCCGTTATGTAGCGAAAATTATTTGAAAAGTAAATCTAATTTCCCGAACTAACCGTTCCTGTCTCATACATGTGATTTCCCGTCATATTTCCCGTTATCCAGAGGACTACCCAAATATTTCCAAAGAAACTCAAGACATGTAAAAAATCTCTGAATATAACATATACCAATGCACTTTGATTCAATAAAAAATCTCGAAAGAAAGGTTTAAAGGAAAAAAAAAAAAGAAGAAGAAAGGTTAGGAAGAATTATGCAGATATATCTAAACTTATTGGAATAATATATTTTTTTAATAATTAGATCGGTAAGATATATTCTATAGCCTAAATCATATATAATCCTTAAAATCTCTTTTAATCTATAACATATAGTTGTGAGAGATCGAACCTCCGATATGTCATAATGATATATTAAATGTATAAATATATACCTTGAGAAAATATTTTAATCAAGTAGTTAAATGTTATCTTTTAATCCTGCACTTTCTAAATCATAAGGCTAATGCTCTCGCTCGTTATTTTAGAGAGTCACCTATTGGTTTTGAAGTGTAACTCATCCTATCACCTATTTGGTGAATTATTATTGTGTGTTGACAAAAAAAATGTTATCTTTGCTGTTTTTTTAGAGTTTGACTCATAGTAGTTGAAGTGTAATTATACATTTTAGGATTTGAGCTTTGGATTAAATTTTATCGATATAATTATTGATAAAAATATACCTAAATATAGAAAATGATTTAATAGGATTTAAACTAATCTTAATTAGGAATCCACTAATATGCATATTTGGTATTTTTTTCAATAACCTATTATTGAAACACACATTGAGAGGACTTGATTATTAACCTCGATGCATGTCACAAATCGTGACCTAGTAATTTTGTGGGAGCATTTTATCAACAGACTACGCAATGTTTTTTTTTTTGTGAACTAGCTTAATGACTTTTAATCATGCTCCTATTACTATAGGTAAGAAATTCGATATGATTTGTAAAAAGAGCACTACCACTATCTCACCTAACCTCGGCCCACAAAAGTTTCTTTATTTTCCAATATCATTATACATTCCTAGATTAAGCTTTGAAAGAGTGTAAACTTAATTAAAAAGAAACTTTTTCGTAATAATAAAGACAATAAGTTAAAGTAAGTATTCTTCACACATGACATGAGTACATAATTGATATGTATGTGAGAAAAATATTACAATATTACATTTTAAAATATAACTATATTGTATTGTCGTTTGGTTACCACTTAAACAATCAATATCATTTTTAAAGGATGTTTTTTCAAATGATTAAAGATTTTTTCAATGATTAATTGAATTTTTGTTGCTGGTTTGAGCTATTTCTGAAACTTTATACTTTGAAGCAATCCGAGTGTCTCAAGCCACTTGAAATCTCTTGGTAATATCAATTTCAAAACCGATTCAACCACTTCACATGTCTCATCCGGTTAAAGAATTGAATCATAATAAACTGTTAGTTTAAAAGATTGTTAAAGAGCATAATACTATTCTGATATTTGACTTTAGTAAATCACGTTTTCAATAAATTCCAAAGTCCACTGTTTATGACTTTGTAGCTTTTAGTTAGTGGACTTAAACATGCGTTCACATTTTCACAACTTCTATAACCGACTCTATATATATTTTAAACATAATTATAAAATTAAAAACATTAGTCTAACCTCAGACACAGAGTTTTAATGATTTAATTAGGAAGTGTCTAACGACCAATCAATATATAAAAACAATTCTTTTTGTTATAAAGATAGAACGATTAGTTTAACCTCAAACAGAGTTTTGTCATCTAATTAGGAAATGTGTTCCACTAAGAAGTGGATTCATGTGCTTCTTTACTATTTGTCTATATATCCTTACTATAATTATTATCTGTATTTATTTCTTTAGAATTCCACTTTTCTTTAAGTAAAATCCAAAATATGCAAAAGCTGTTTTATTCACATGTGATATGTATAATACTCCAAACTCTAACTATATTTTCCTATGCAATGCATGTGTATCTTCTAGTCAGTACGTAAAACCGAACCTAAATTGAGCCAAAAAGTAACCGCATTTGGATTAACCGAATTTTTTAACCGGAAGGATTATCTAAATTTTTTACGTAATTTATTTTCCAACAATTACATCAAATAAAATCCGAGCTATAGTCCAATCTATCTCTTAAAATTCCAAACAATATCATGTGATGATTACATGACTCCTTGAAATCGTATTTCGGTGGGGAAGACATTGGAGGTAGACTTAACCATTACAAAAAATACTTCTTTCTATGTTAAAAGTATATGAACCAAATAATTCTTTTTTGTGAATCAAACCAAAATGAACCAATATGTATTCAAGAATTAGTTTTGTTAGAAATTATGCAAAATACATTTAATTATTCAAGAATTAGTTAATAAAATAATTTTATCCAAACCTGAACCAACAACTTTCAAACCAGTCGTAAACAAACTAAATTCAAGTAGAGACCCGACTCTAAACTCAACTAAGCAGAAAGATGAGTGCTTGCAGAAATTGATAAAATTTACACAGACAAGTTACAAGTAGAGACTAAAGAGAGTTCATTTATTGGTATAGTGGTTGTGGTATAAACTCAGAGAGTCAAGTAACAGCACAGAACGAATATTCAATTACAAAACTTTCATTTGGGCAAAACACACAACTCCTGTTTCCTAAGCTTCATTCCAAAGGGTTTTCTACTCCATGTTTACTGGTGGAGATGTCTGAAATCAACACAATAATTTTGAGTTGATCAGCTCAAAAGGTCTCTTTATGATTGGTGTGGATAAAGAGAAATCAAGTGTTACCTTGAATAAAAGATCATGAGCAATAGTGTCCCATGGTAATGATATTGACATTAAGCAGCATTTAAGAGGGAACATCTCATCTTCATCATACGAAGCGGTTGCAGCTGCTATTGCATGTTTAGCTGCGACAGATGCAACAGATGCTGCTTTACGGAAAATGGAGCCGAGATCGATGCTCTTCTTCGAAGACATTGGTGAAACAGGACCTAAAACTACTTGGCTCTGATCTGACAAAAGCAATTTCTAATACAATCATCCCTTAAACCATACTACGTCTTCAATATGCATTTCACAAATCTGCTACTCTCTCACTTTTGGCGATTGTACTTAACAAAGTGTTTTTGTTATTATGACGTCTACTCTAGTAAGACAATCCGACTCAAGGCAGTTGTTGTCTACGGCATTAAAAATGTTTTTAATTTTTATCTTCCATGCAATATTACTAAGCTGTAGAACTCATGAGAAAAAAATCTACCAGGAAAATAAAGAGCTCAGATTATATGAAGCCATTCAAGAATAAGAACGAAACAGTACCTATAACCCCAGAAACAGCTACTTCAACTTCTCCACGTCCTCCTGGACCTTTCATATAAAGTCTGTCTGCTTTTCCTGTGTTATGACCAAGTGATAGGAGACTTCCAAACCGATTCCTCCCCCCTGTAATAGATAAGATAAGGATGAAATACAAACAAAGGATAAAGTGAGAAAATATCAATTGGCCCAAGTGGACAAAAGCAATAGGAGCCTATATAGACAAGGCAATAAGTCATAGCTTCCTCTGGATCAAGTTAGTTGTGTATCCTAGCCCCCTTGAGGTTGGGTATTAATTTATACCAAACCTCATTTGACCTCTAAATGAAACATATTACTTCCAAAATTTCCAAGTTTGTTTTAGGGTAAGCAATTTATTCGACCAAATGAGCAAAGCATGAATATTAGGACTGCATGTTGCTGAGAGGTTCCATGACATCAATAACCATTAATGGATTCTGTGTGCTAAAGTGAAGACTTCATTGAGAACACGATTCATACTATCAAGGACCCTTGATATATCCGTTCCATTAAAAGAAATTAAAAAGACCGAGATCAACAATGATAGTCCTAAGCACTGAAACACTAATGCAAATAACCAGCGAAACAGAGCATCATGAGCATGACAACAAACTTTGCTAGAGAATTGAATTAAGGTTCTTTAGATGCATAACACATAAAAATGAAACTTTTTAGTGACCTTCATAGGCTTCTCGAACCATTTGATAGCTGACAAACCCAGAAAACAGAGTAACCTGCAACAAAAAGTACCAGCATATCAATTATCTTTTCTCACTAGCAATTCATTACCATGTAATGTGTCCATATGCCTTTTACAAACCATATGTGCTTGAATCTAATTGATCACAATGTGCAAAAGATAAAGCACACATAACTCCTCACACAGAGCAGCTGAACTTCAACAGATCATTTAGATCCTTAAATAACCTTATATGGACCTCGAATTCATTCAAAGATGTTCACAGACACGAAAATTTTCAAGACTTTTACAAAGATTCAGTTAAGAGAATGGCCAACCCAGAAGCTTGACTACCATACTGTAATATTAGGGACTCGTTGCTCTTAAATCCCTTGAGATGTAAACAGGGTGTCATAGTGTAATGTGCAATATACAGATCTATTTTAGAACTCAAAACGAGGGTCATCTTGGTGGAAAGTAAGAGTCGGACATTCAGCCAAAATTATGGGGAGTAGATCATGGCCCTCAACATCTATGAAACAGTTATGCTTGCAAAAGATCAATACCTTTAGTTTCTTTCTCCTACTCAAAACTTAGAAGAAGGGTCAACATTATCAGTGGCTAAACGAGACCACATCAAGGAATTTCTTTGAAACTCATAAAAGGTAGTAGCTACTGAAAATAGTGAAACATATATAGATATAGACTAGACCTTAGGATCATTCACACTTCTGGGGTCATTACGCGTATTAGAAGCACTGGAATCTTTATGATCTTTACTTGGAAAGGCTGCCCCATCATGAGAATTAAGAAGTACGCAATAGCAATGATCTTTTTCTGTCAGAATCTGCAAACGTCAATGACAAGGGCAATGAACAAGGTTGGAAAAAAAAAAACTATGGGCAATATAACAATCCATGCATGAACCTATTCATATAACTTAAGTTCTTTATAGGAACCATAAAGCCAAACTCTTCTGCGTAGTAAAAAATAAAATAAAGACTAAGACTGGCCAATCCTTTAATGAAGATAATTAAAAAGCAGGTACTACACTCAAATAAGGATTTGATATTTAAAGCAGCAAAAAGTAGTTGAAATATTATTCCAAGAATGCATGCATCTTCACTCAAGTGGCAAAGGAGAGTTCAGGCAGATTTCCTCCAAAACGATTCTTCCAGACACAGTTTCATTACAAACAAAATGTCACAACTCTTTAGAATCCATTGTCTGGAGTTTCTTCAAAGAAAGGACTAAAGAATGTTATACTTGGAAGGACAATATAAAGAAAGAGAAGAAAATATATACCACAGCATCAAAGGTTGAGTCAAAATCATCTACAGCAAAACAAATTTCTGGGTAGGCAGGTGTTGTTTCCACTTCCTAGGCACACGACAATGGAAATATTAAACAAAAATTCCAAATGGAAAAATATTGCAACGAGAAACAGCAACTATATTTACCTTTTTTGAGTCCAGATGAAAATTAACGCGACTCGGTGATGCATACACAGTTTTTACAACCTGCACGTTATGAATGTCAGACCAGGGAGTATGATTACAGAATATAGAAACCAACTTGAGGCTTGGAAATAAATGTTTAATTTATGTTTGGTCCAACATTCCTGTGAAATGTCCTCTCTTTTTGAACAACGAAACTGGATTAATCTCTTTTCCTTACTCTTGTTTTATATGTTTTTGATATGACAAAGCTGGACTAATATATATTGAACATTAGAAAATATATCTAGTCTTTGGCTTCAGTTGCTTTTCATATGAAAATATTAAAGAAGAGCTAATGAGTCAAGGGAAAGTTCATCCAACATATTTAGGATCTCTAACCTTGTATATGGGCGAGAGTTTTGTATCTTTACTTCCTTGGTACGTCCTAAGGGCCTCATTACTAAAATTACGAAGTTAACACGATTCAGTGAATGAAAAGACAAAAAAAAAACATATGATATGTAAAATATTGACAACAGAAGAAACAGGTCATAAAAATGACTCAAGGCCTAATCACTTAAATGATAAAGAGGGTATCTGAGATTCCAACCTAGTAAGTAGCTAGACTATAATAACGCTGGATGCAATAAGATGTGTTTGATGCCAAAAACAGGAAAGAAGATAGATAGTGATATCAGCAACAAAGTAACAACAGAACAAGAAATATTAATGTATGTCTATGAGACCGAGATGACATTAATACATGATGTTGCTAACACAGTCTGAAAGTGTATTGGTTACCTGCAAATCGCCACTGTTACAGTGAACGCTGTGTGGGCAATCATATTCAAATAAAATGATTTCCTCCAATCAACTTCAGCCAGACTTTCACCAAGCAGCTCATCTAACTGCTTGAAAAGGGAGAGAAAATCCATTACCATGTGTTTGTAGACGATACACACACGGTGGAAAAAACCCAAATATAAATGGATAACTATGTATGTGTCAAGGGGCCTAATTCCCAGATAAATAAGATATGACATATCAGATTTGGAATGTAGGCCAGCATGAATAATTCCTTACAGAAATACAGGATTACTGTAGCTGAATAAGAAAAAAGTTGATGCACCAGAGGTAAATAATTATTTCCGCTACCTTAAGCAAAGTTACGATCGACGACTTTATCAAATAGACATTCTTCTTCTCAATTGAATGTTTTATTAATAAGACCAAACCTCATGTGATAAGACCTAATCAGATATCTGTATTGTTTCCTACAGTTTTTACCTTAGGTGCCCACCTGCGCACAAAGTAAGGAGCTGGTACTTCTTCATTTTCAGTCAAACCATATGACTTACAGCTCTGGTAAAAGTAGCAAAACACTCATCAACATTAAGAATTACAATAATACAGTCTTCTAATTTTAGGACTCAGAGATTAGGTGCAACTACATACCAATTTCTTTACAAAAAATAGAAGATCATCATCTTGCCGCCTTCTTGACTCTAAGCAGCGAATGAAGTACACATCAAACACACCGTGCCAGAAATTTGAGTCCATTTCTACATCTGATGCATCATGCTCATCAAGAGAGGTATTTCCTAACGACTTTGAGTGCTTTTTCACCATACTCAGAATCTCATGCCTGAGCAAACGTAAATGAGACAACATAATCAACTTGAGCCACTCTACAAGAAAAAATTTACCCAGATTCTAGATTGGAACAGTCCTACACAATCCTCATTTTCTTTATTCCGTGAGTTTATGTTTGATAACGGATCTAATCACATATAGAATCCATACATGGTGAAACTACTCCGTTTTTTATAGAATCCAAACAAGCATTTACTGGCGGGGGAAGAACAGAATTAATAAGATGGATAACTATTCTCAGTTCAACATAAGCAATATTACTAGACAATTATTCAGAAAAGCCTCCCAAATTTTACACTGCATATACAACAAATTACATCGAAACTACTGAAACTAAGCATATAACACAGAAGAATCAAAAGCTGTATGATCCGGACTTGGTTACCTAGAAGGAGTCTCTTCTCTATCGCTGAGCATTTTCAACCTTCACAGTTTGCAAACCCCGATTCTGCTAAATTCTTCAAGGTTTGCGATAGGGTTGTGTGATCAGAGCTTTCTCTTTCCCACTGTGTATCGTTTCTAATTTTGCTGAATTCGATGCGAATAAAGAGAAGAAATAAAGGGAAGCATAAAACGTCGATCTAATTTGCTTTAGCGTTGGCAAAGTGTTGGCTTGTCGCGTTGCGTAAATTCGAGAACGAGGAACCTTAATAACTACAATTTTAGTTAATTCGTTCTAATTGCACAAGATTAGGATTTAATTCAGATTCGGTTTGCACAATACCAAAAACTCAATTCCGGTTCGGGTTAATGAATTTACATAGATGGAGAGATTATTTCAAGAATCTGATGTATCAATAAATTAACCTGGACACATTACAAAGCTAAGACTCTAGATTATTCAGCTCAAACTATAAACTAATTGAATGTGTAAAGCTGAAGATCTCATGTCCCTAACAATTCTACTGCTCTAAAAGATAAATTCATTGATTAGAAATGGTGGTTTAAGCTAATAAAAGGACCTCGAACACATCGATTAAAGACATGAAGGTACACTGCAAGACACAAAGTGATAATCACTGAAGATTTAGCACCAACATATCCAACTACTTGACGTCCTCTCTCTGTAACTTCTTCATGAATTACATCATAACTCCTTTTAAAGCTTTGTGATGTCTTCAACACAACAAACTCAAGGATTGATCTCATTGTCTCCAATGTTACTCTTCCTGTAACATCAAACATGAACTTCCTATTGCTTGGTACTGCTAATGTAGTCGAAAGCGCCTCTGCCCATCCATTTGCTGAATCTTCTTGATTTGATTTCCTTAAGGAGGAATCTGTTTCAGAGTTTGAAGATGTAATGACATCATGAGATGTTCTCATGAATGTCTCAAGAGCTCCATTACAGACTGAGACAAGAATATCTCGTGCACTGTCTCGATGTTTTGGATTTGTTAAACCAGAGAATATCTGATCATAAGTATTGATCCCAACTGTCTTCTCTATGTATACTGATACTGCTGAGCTAGTGAATCTCTCAATACAATCTGCTAAAAGCTCTCTACATCTATCATCACTAAGCAAATTCATCCATCTAGGTGTTGTTGTTTTCGAAGAATCATCAATACTACTCTCAATCTCATTAGAGTAAAATCCCAAAACCAGATTCTTAGCAAAGCTACCTACAACAACTGAAACAAAACCAGTTCCTTCCTCTGAGAAAACTCTATTAACAACACTCGAACTCGATTCTTTTCCGACGTTTTTAGATTCCTGATCCAAATTATACCCACGAAAAACCCCAATTGCTATAGCCTCAGAAACCCTAGCTAAAGAATCAGTAAACTCTTTCGATTTGGTTATCTTCGCAAGCTGTTTCAAGCTATTGGGGATTTCGTCGGAATCGGATTCCAGAAACTCCTTCAAATCTCGAGAAACAATACTTATCGTTTCCGCAGAATCGATTACAAGCTCGGCGAATGAAACAATGCCTTCGAATAGCTTCGTAAGACGCTTTGTCTTCCTCGCGATGTATTCAGAATTGTAAACCCTGTAAACTCCATAACCAGAAACACCAAAAACCGCCAATAAAATCAGCCATTTTCTTCTTCCCTGAGAACTTCCTTCTCTCAATCGAATAAGGTCCATCAAAACTACACCAAACTATACACAGAGAGAAAATTGGAGATGGGATTGAAACTGGGGATTTGAGAAATTGTTTATAGAAATAGCGATGTATTTATGAACAGATAGAGAGATTAGAAAAGAGACATCAATGAATGTTGAACCAAGAAGTGAGGAACTGAAGAGGTGAGGAGAGAAACAAAGAACATGTTGACGAAGAAGAAGACAGAGTGACAGACGAGTCTTCCGGTTTGGGTGGTTTGATATTAAATCATTTTGGAATCTTTCCGGTTTGGGTGGTTTGATATTAAATCATTTTGGAATCTTTCCGGTTATGGAAAAACCATTTTTGTTGATTGCCGAGCATGTACTGTCTTTTATCTTATACTATAACAGTCGTGTTAAAATTGGAATTGCCAGAGGCTAAAATATCTGTCAAATAAAATTTTCCTTACAACAAATAAGAAAAATAACAAAAAAATAGAAAAAAATATTTTAATATCAAAAATTCTGATTAACGAAACTGAAAAGTACATTTCTCAATCAATTAATTATCTACACGTGTGAAATAATTCTATAATCAAATTAGAAAAGTAACAACAAAAATAGAAAAAAAAAATATAGGACTTCTTGTTATTTTAAGAAAAAGATATTGGATATTTTGTACTATTTTTAGTGAATTGCCTATTTGGTTACAAACTTTTTTAAAAATTATTAAACATTTGTTTATTATTGTTAAATAAAGTAAGGCTGGGCCTTTTGTTTTGTATCTCAACTATTACATTGACCTTCGGCCTAGAAGCCCATATCTGAGATCTTAGAAAACCCTAATCTTACACCCACCTATATAAACCAAAATTTTGAGTGAGCTAGGGTTTACTGATTAGAAAATGGCTGAAAGAGGTGGAGAACGCGGCGCTGAGCGTGGCGGTGATCGTGGTGGCTTTGGGCGTGGATTCGGTGGACGCGGCCGTGACCGTGGCCCTAGAGGCCGTGGACGACGTGGAGGTCGTCCTGCTGAAGAAGAGAAATGGGTTCCAGTGACCAAGCTTGGTCGTCTTGTGAAGGAAGGTAAAATCCAGAAGTTAGAGCAGATATATCTTCATTCCCTACCTGTAAAGGAGTACCAAATCATCGATCTCCTTGTTGGACCTTCATTGAAAGATGAGGTTATGAAGATCATGTCAGTTCAGAAACAAACCAGAGCTGGTCAGAGGACAAGATTCAAGGCCTTTGTTGTGGTTGGAGACAATAATGGACATGTTGGATTGGGAGTGAAATGTTCAAAGGAAGTTGCAACTGCCATTAGAGGAGCGATTATTCTGGCGAAGCTTTCAGTGGTTCCAGTGAGAAGAGGATATTGGGGAAATAAGATTGGAAAGCCACATACAGTGCCTTGTAAGGTAACTGGGAAATGTGGATCAGTAACAGTAAGAATGGTTCCAGCTCCAAGAGGTGCTGGTATTGTTGCTGCTCGTGTTCCTAAGAAGGTTCTTCAATTTGCTGGTATTGATGATGTTTTTACTTCCTCTAGAGGTTCCACCAAAACCCTTGGAAACTTTGTCAAGGTCTGATTCTTATTCCTTCTTTTTGCTTACATTGATGCATTCGTTTATGCTTAGCTGTAAAATTATGCAATTGAGCTCTGCTAATATAGATTTAATCATAGCTTAGTTCGGATTTAGTTGCAATTTCTTAGTTGTTTACATTGTATCTGTGTGATGTTCAATCTACGTGATTGTCAATAGTTAATGTTGTTAGATTAGTTTCATTTACATATTTGAAGTGTAACCAATTGCAATTTGTAGTTGAGCATGGATTTTTTTGTTGATCTTCAACTTGATTGATGTTGTTGATTCATTATCTGTATTACTGATTGATTTTTTATTATTATTGTCAACTCATGGTTTGAGGTTTTTGGTGTTATTACTTAGGCTACATTCGATTGCCTTCAGAAGACATATGGATTCCTTACACCAGAGTTCTGGAAAGAGACGAGGTTTGCTAAATCGCCATACCAAGAGTACACTGATCTCTTGGTTAAGCCTCTTCCCGGAACCAAGGTTATCACTGATGTTGAAGAGCAAGCCTAAAACCTTCAAGAGATGAGTTTGGTTTTTTAAGTTTTATGGTTTTTCGCAAATATCTTTTCCACCATCAAAACTAGGATTGTTTCTTGGTTTTGCTGTTAGGTTTTGATGTTGAAGTTTTTAATAGATGGATTATTTTATTTTATAGTTTTTCAAATTTGTTAAATGTTTGCTTCGAGTAAATGGCATTTCCGAAAATGCATGTCTAAATTCAGCATCATATTTGAGTTGCATCAGCGATTCACAATTAAAGTTGTAGAATAAGTTATTATAGCAGCGTATTAGTTGATGCTTTATACAAATGTATGAAGCACATGATTATACAAAGTGAAGAAGCACCTTAAAGAGCTGAATTTGGAATAAATGAACATGAAGATGAAACTAAAGTCTTATGGGTAATAGTTTTTGTTGAGTATAGAAATTAATTATATTTGAGGAATTTAATATAGATAAATATGATTAGTTTTTACAAAAACATTTTACTCAATAAAAAGTTTTATCAATCAAAATCTAAAGTCTAAATAAAAGAATGCTGTTTAAATGAGGATTTCAACATTATGTTATCACCAAAATAAAAAAGCAGCAAGCTATCAAAAGCGCTAATACAACATTAATCAGGACATAGTAGCTGTAGATATAATAAATGGAAATATTAATCAGGAATTAATCCAGTAAAATAAGTGTTGAGATCGACTGATCATCATAATCACTCAAACAAGCAAAAATACAAAACCAAATGTTGATACGAAAGTAAAAAAGTAGTTGTGTTCTTCTATCATTGTACTCCACTTAAATCGTAGGTCTTATTATACAACAGTTTAAAATATGAAGAGTTTAAAATATGAAGACAGGCAGATGACGGATTTTTCTCTGGGAAGAGATTCATCTACAAAGTATAAGAATGAAAGACGTGTCAATCAAATTCAGAAAAATTTTACTTATCTAGAAAACAATCTCTATTATAATAAAATCGTAGTATTAGATTATCCGTATAATTTATAATAATATAATAGAGATTTAAAATCCATGATTGGCTGATTTGTATTAGATAATTAATTTGTCTGAATAAAATTTGTTTAGATAATTTGTCACATGATTCGGTTGTATTTTTGCATTTCTGTAGCAATAAATTATTATTGATTTGATTGTTCATATTTGATTGGTCGTATTTGAATTTGAACCATAATTTGATTGTTTGAATTTTAAAACCATAATTTGACTACGTTTTTTCTAAGTTATTTTCACAAAATAAATTTGTTAAGATTATGATAAAATATTTAATGAAACAGATTTCGTTTGTTAAATATGATAAAAACATGAATTCAATGATTAACCAAATACTTTATATTTAGGGAAAATCAAACAAAAAATATTTCTAATTCTAATAGAACAAAATTTTAATGGAAGTCTATATAATAAACATCCGGGACATAATTAACAACACCAACAATATTACTACCAACGATTTACCACCTTTTTCTTTCGATTTTTTCTTTTCATCATCGTGTCTTTCTATGAAATTTCTTCATTGAAATCCAGCAAATAAACCTGGAGGATTAAAGTTAGAATTCTAAAACTCTGAAAAATATCAAACAATTGATATGGTTCTTTGCGATTTTAAAGTATGTTGTTAAAAAATTATTTATGTGACTATCTTTATAACGATTTAAATATTTTCTAATTAATTGATATATATTTTAGGCTGATAAAATTCACTGTAATGTGAAGAATGAACTAGTTTCTAAATTCGAAAAATTTCTTGAACAATGAAGTACTAAAATCATTACAAACCTACAAGTTTCTCCTGCAACTGGAACTTACCGTATTTCTACTCATAACTTCAAGGTCTCCTTCATGTACACAACCACAATTAAGCCAAATGATTCTCTACCAGATTCTGTTTTTGGATTAAATTGGTTGATTACCCTAAATTACTAGAAGGATGACTTATAGGCAAGTAAATAAAAAAATATATAAATTATACTATTTTTTGTTGGATTTAAAAATAAATATTACTATTAGCGATCGGAAATATTAATTTTTCATTATTTGTTTAAATTGGTTTGTTTATATTGGACAACACAATACAAAACAGCCAAAAGATATTGTATTGAGATATTCCAAATTCCAATCCCTTATATTTAGGGAAAATCAAACAAAAGATATTCCTAATTAATAGAAAAAAATTAACCGAAATCTATTTAAGAAACATCTCAAGACATATTTTGCAACACCAACGAGTTCTAACTCTTTTTTACTCTCAACGAATTTAGCAGTTTTTTTTAATATTAATCATGTCTTTCTCAGAAATTTCTTCGTTGAAACTTTGCAAAGAAACTTGGAAGATTAAAGTTAAAATTTTGAAAGAAATACACTAAAAAACATGGGTAAACCATTGATAAAATTCTTTGTGATTCTAAGGTATGTTACTAATAATTTACTTATATGAATATTTTTATAATAATTAAAAATATTTACTAATTAATTGATATATCTTTTAGGGTGATAAAATACACTATATTGTGACGAACGAACTGGTTTCCAAATTCGAAAAAAATTTTGAACATGTAAATACTAAAATCATTACATATAAAAAATTAATTAGAATAATTGATATTCCTAATATTTCCAAATAAATATAACACCATATATTAACGAATTTCTAATATTTAGGGTATATCATACAAAAAATATTTCTAATCGTTATTTATTTTAAAATTTCACTCCTAATCCTAATAAGAAAATTATATCAAAAAACTTCTATCTAAGACTTATCTCATAACACCAATGATTTTTAACATTCGTAAAGTATAACAATTTTTGGCACCGCTTTGGTGTTGATAACAACATGAATAAATCTTATGTGTGTGAAAGTAGTTTAAAGGATCACAAAGTCAAACTTTTGTTTTGTGGTTTTTACTTTTAGAAAAAAATTCTTTTAATTTGTTGTTTTTTTACTCTATTTATTGTTTTAGAGTTTTTTCTATTTGATAAATATTATCTTTTGATAAAAATTATAATACTTATTGCATAAGATTTTTTTTGTATAACGTAATTAAGAAAATATAGACACATTTCTAAGAATATAGTTATATTCTTAAATTATAAAATAATTTATAGTAAGTAACTACTAATTATAAATAAACAAACACATATATATGACGAAAAAAAATCAAACTCATATATATGTATACGCTTATTACTAACATATATATATGTTTATACATAATACTAACTTAGATATATAAAAGATAAAACCTAATATTTGATTTTCTAATAATATATATACATTTATATATACAAAAAAAAATTTCCCGTGCAAGGCACAAGAGTTTATCTAGTAAATATATAATACCGTATATTCGCTTTTAGATATTTATTTTGAAAAAAAAATAGAGAACATACATGTGGTCTTTATTCTAGTGATATGTGGTAAATCCACTAATATATGCGCACTTGCACATTCAGGGATCAAATTCTACCGCTTATATTATGTAGGAATTCAGCTAATGGATAGGTCAGTTGTGACCCAATATTGACACAAGAAAAACATACATTCCCTTTACTCTAAGAGAGTTTATTGGATGATGTATTTTAATGGATTTAGAAATCTATAGATTTTAAAATCAAATAAAGTGAATTTGAAATCAAATAGACTAGATTTCAATGTTTGAATAACACATGATTGGTCTGGTTGTATACTGGTTAAAAATGACTTTGAAAAATTCTCTCGGGTTCTTAATATATATGGTTTTTAACATATTTAAGGACTCTTATTTAGCTATTTTCTGCATACATTTCTACTACATTCTCATCATTTTAGAGTCCAAACAGCTTCATTTATCTGCATTAGCATACACACTGTATTCGAGGAGATTTCAGGTACTTGGCGCGTTAAATTGGAGACTTCAGAGCAAGCAGGTACTGAGGGTTGAGGAAGTAGCACTTGGAGTCTGATAGGAGTTACAGAGCGTCTGAAGAGCATACCAGCCTTAGGACACACTCCAAACGCGGATCGAGTCACACTTCAGACGCGGATCGAGTCACACTCCAGACGCGGATCGAGTCACACTCCTGACGCGGATCGAGCTATGCTGGACTCGAGATGCACTCGGACTAGTTATGGAGTGTCGGACAAAGGCATTGTTGTCGTTTCAACTGCAGTTCGAGTGAGCTATGCCTTGGGTCACAAGCTTTCTTCTGATGGGCCTGTTTAGCGTCTGGATCGAGCCTAATTTCAAGATCCACTGCACTCAGGGTTTTTCCTACTGGGCCGAATTCAACTTAGGGTTATACCAAGTTTACTATATATTTCTTGTTCTTTCTATTTCGAAAGATACCTTAGTTTTTACTACTTTTTCGTGCACACAGACTTTTTAGCTTTTGTAATCTTAGAATGAATTCCTTTTGATTTCGAGTTATTTTATGCAATTTAGTTTCACACTTAGCGTTGATTTCAATTCTTGTTCGAGTTTATTGTCTATGTTATCTAATATTGATTTCATACTTAGTGTTGAATTTATGAGTTTTGAGTAGTCACCTAGGGCTCCTGAGGATGAGTTAGGTCAGCGTGTAGCTTAGGTTTTCTAGGAAGCTTGAGGTTAGAATTGTTAGAATCTTTTCTGTTTTGGTGATGTAATCACTAGCTTCATTCTGATCAACTGGAGCTTGTTCTAAGACGCTCTAGCACCCGATATGTGTTTGGTAGAGCGTCTGAGTGAACCACCTCAGAGATTCACACGCTTGGCTCGAGGGATCGAATGTTCGAGGTGTGAATTGGCTCTAAGCGGGTTAATCATTCATGCCGGGTAGATTATCAAACGCCTATGGTGATAGGGTCTGTTAGTAGTCATCTCGAGTTTGTTTGCCACGAGAGTGGATTCATTGTTATTGTTCTCGCTAGAGATTAACTCTATTGAGTGTTGTCAAGCGCCTAGTTAGTCTAAGAGTCACGCTGATTCATGATACTCACTCCTCAGGAACCTGTTTTCTCACCCTGCCTTAAATTCACTTTTCACTCTACTGTTTACTGCTTTGTTTAATTTCATTATTATTATTTTTGCTAATTGTTTGCTTTATTCTTATTTTAAGTTTGACTTAGGTTATTAGACAAAACCACACTTTGATTGGCTTGGATTAGAATAGTTAGCTGCATTCTGAGTGGTAACTACATTCCCAGTTGGATTGACACCTATTATACTACATCGACACCTTAGTGTAATAGGATTTGAAAACTTGAGTAAAATCATGTTACCAGTTCTAAGATCGAAGCAAACCATCTCTCAACCTGTTCTGACGCTGGTGGTGGCGCAAGCCACTAGAGCCGGTCTCTCTTCCCCGTGCATCGTCTTCTTGTCTTTTTCTTCTTCTGGCTCTTCGTCTCTAGTTGCTCGTGGTCTTCTTAGATCTCCGGTGTGGAAGCTCGCTCTCACTACCGGAACTATCTCTCGAAAGTGAGATTGATGCTGTCTCTTTTCTTTAGATCTCCACCATTAATGTGGTATCAGCGTGGTGGCAGCCGCATGTTCACTGGTGGGATAATGTTCTTTGGCGCTTTATGTTCTTCATCCAGCCAAAGCGTTGAGTTCCAGCTTTGTTGCCAGCCATCAAAACTCCAAACATATACTTGAATATATTTAATTATTATATTTTCAAGTATGAATTTATAACCATATATACAAACAACAAATTTATAAAATAATTAAGAGTTAATATATAAAGATACCTTAATTCTTTTTGAAGCATCTCAATCTCTGGCTTAAGCATGTGATCTCATATTTTGGATCCTAGAGAATCAACGTTTTTTTTGTTTGAATGATCCGAGTATTTGCATGTAATATTTGGAAGCTAATCGATATAATATTTTACATTTACTAAAATAGAAAATACAATATATGGATCCACTAATAATCAAATATAGGTTAGAGCAGCCTTTGAAGTGTACACGACAGCTTTTTATCAAAAGGAGGTGCTAATTATATTAACCAATTATAGATAATTCATTTGAAATATAAAGAAATTGAATAACTTAAGATAAAACTTGATAAACTCTTCTGTAAATGGTCTCTTATACACTAAAATCAAACAAACAAACCAAATAAGATAATGGTATAGAAAGGTGGAAAAAAACAAATTAATATTGAAATGTTACCAAGGTTTGGGTTATAAGAAGCATCAATAGAGCAGTTCTCAGAAGTTTTACGTATATTTTTTCTATGCATTCGGTGGAGAAGTAGACCACCTAAACTTAAGACCAAGAGTTTCTTCTTCTCCTTCTTGGATCCCAAACTAAGTTTATTAATAGTCAAACTCAGTTTTGTCTTCTCTGCAACTGCGTCACCTTAGTACTCCTCGTCGATGTCGTATAGATTTTTAGTCTCTTATATATAAAGAGACACCAAAATGGTTTTTAGGTTTAGTCAATAGTTGTTTGTATAGAAAATAATAGGGTTTTAAGTTAACTACCATATCTTTAAAAATATTCTGAAATTTATAAATTATTAAAATTTTTCTGATTTACCATAAGTTAAAATGGTTTACATTTATGTTTCAATCAAATTTATTGATTCAATTATGTAAAATTCTAATTTATTAATTTTGATTGAAAGATATCACTTTCAAAATTCCCAATGAATTTGCCAAAAATTTAAGCTATATTCATCCTATGAATCATTGTTTCTATATTGGTTAAGAAATTTTTTTTTTTTGTCAACGTCATTAGATATAATCAACCACGAGGGCAAAAGAGTTATAACAATAAATCAAAAGCATTCTCCCTTACATGACGAGCGAGAACATCAATTTTATGATTTAATTGTCTTGGAATAACAGAAAGAGAGAAATGAAGAAACAGAGAACTTAGTCTAGAGAACTCTTCCTGATATGTTAACAATATTTTGAAATTTAAAATAGGATCAAAATTGGCATTAAATCATCAAATCAAATCCTAAAATAAATTCTTCAATTAAATGTATATCATATGAACAAATCATTCTAGATTTTCATACTAAATGTATAATTAACGATATTGAGTAGGCTCAAAATGGTAAATGTAATATTTAGGCCATGAATGGAGAAGTAGTTTCTTGTTTTTAGATTTTTGTTTTTGGTTTTTTATTTTTGGTTTTAGTTTTTAATTTTTGATTTTGTCACTGATTTTAGTTTTCAGAAAACTCCAAAATTTGGTTTTTAGTTTTTAGAGGAAATAACGTTAGATTTCTAAAAACTAGTTTCCCTATTTTTTAGGAGCAAGTAAAAACTAAAATCTTGAATGTTGAATTGTATTGAAAAACAGTTTTTCAAAAAAAAAAAACTAGTTTTTGAAAAACTTGAATGGTTTAAAATAGAATTTCTGAAAAACAAAAACCAAAAACCATTGTAAAAACAGTCATCAGTCAATACCTTAGTTATTGTATAAGACACAAAAGATTAATATGGTAAAATAAAGCGATCGAAGTTATAGGTAGTCAAAAGAAAAATATCTTAGCAATTAGGCGGTTCAATCCTTGTATGGTTGTTTCTATAATTATAAACACAATTGATATAAATGTGAAGAAATGGTAAACAAATCTTTCAAAATCGTTTCCTATTAATATAATTTTTGAATCGATTTAAATCTAAAATTTGATAAATGTTATTGCTAAATTATAGCAACATACAACCCGAGCAGAATCATTCGTTTGTGGAATGAAATATTTAATAATACATTTAATTTAATTATATGTTTATTGACATCAAAACTAATTATATAATGATTAATTATAATTATAATACTAATGTTATATCAAACAAATAAGAAATAATATGAATACGATATAAAATATGAAAAAAGAAAAAGTCTAATTTTTGATATAAAGGAAAACACATAATTATATCCAATTTGTTTTAATTATTATTTTATAACTTATATGAATATAATTATATGCATAAGTATAATTTTTTTTGGTTGGTTATATTTTTATTTTTATTCAACTTGTAGAATTTTCGGTAATAATTGAATCCATTTTTAAAAAAATCGAAATGTATAATTAAATACACATAATTCATATATATATTAAATTTAATATGTTATTTTATATATTTCTTAATTATATACATAAGTTATAAAATAATAATCAAACTATACATATCATTTAGCATATTTTCCCATAATACACATGAAATTTGAGCATCACTGTCTATAATTTAGTAGTAAAAATTGTTATTATTATTTATTATTAAAATATAACAATATATAATTTGAAATACATACCTAGCATTGCCAAGTTCGAAATGAATCATTTTCGTTTGCTTTCCATAAGAGTCCGTGACAATAATAAGATCAACACGAACTAATTTCCAAATTACATCTGTAAACATAACCTTGTTAGTATAAACAAATATTATTCTGATAAATATATAAACGAATGTTTTATTTTATGCATAAACACATACATTTAAAATGGTAAACGATTCTTTTATAAGAAATAGTAAAAAAAATTATAATACATTAAAGAAGTAAAACTAAACATAACAAAAATAAAATAATACATGTTGAAAACTCACTAATAAGATAATTTTCATCGAGATTTCCGCCAAGTAATTCATTGTAATTAACAAATTCCAGACCAAATAAATTATTTGGTAAAGGATCAGTTGCCCTTACTGAAATAGTATTGATAAATGCGTTCTTGAACTTATGAGAACTAATTTTGAAAGAACCAGTTGCTGGACATACTTGGAAGTTATTAATTATTTTCGTATCCCTCTCTTTCAATAGTGGACCAAATTTTCCAAGCATGCCTTTCTTAACAATACCATATATTTTTGATCCCTACATAAATTACTTTTCATGTTTGTTATTTAAGTTTAAGAAATTCAAAAACATTTGGAAGATAGTTGATAAAAATAACTTACGTGTTCATCAAGTAAAAACCAGTTCAATAGTCTGGCCATATTCTTTTGTAAAGACTCTCCATAACCGAATAATCTTGACTTTGATCCTCCATTGTTGGCTCAATAGTTTGAGAACAAAAATGGAATGTAGAAACATATCTTTTTAAAAATTTTAAAAATCTAAAAAAGTGTTCTTGCTTTATGTTTTGTTTTGTTTGGACTAAGCTAGCACCAAAACCAAACTTTTATAGAGGGTGTGAGACATCTCAAGCCAGTCAAATGTGTTGATCGAATATGAGAATAAAATTTGTCACGCGTAAGTAATTTCGTAAATCAGTATATTTATTTGATATTATACTGATTTTTAAGGTAATAGTATATACTGTCATCATTTCTGTTTTTAAGAGTCAAAACAATTTTAGCAACCAATTTTTTAATACACATAATGAAGACAACAATTAGAATATATACTTATACATAAATATTTCGAATTAATATTGATATGGAATACTTGTTGTTTGAAATTATGTACAATCAATATAAATTGATGATACTCTGATTTAATTCCCAAATTTATGCGATATACTAAATAAAGATGGTTTTACAAATTTAATTTATAATCTCGGAATTTAATATTAAAGATCGACTTAACATATATAATATTTCGGATAATAAATATCTTTAAGGTTAAGGGTTTTCCAAAATTAACTTTCTAAATACATTAAACAAAACATTAAATACCAATGGCATAACATATAATATAACAAAATAAAAATGGTTTTCTATAAAAAATTATAAGGTTATTTTCTAAAAATTACCTTTTATTATATAGAGGAGGCTAGTACCATATATTTTTATCAAACCCATTCCCAATTTCTTACTCAGATCGACAAACTCCCCCGCCCGACCCATATCCTCCTGATACAGAGTACATCTCTGTTCCTATCTTTATTTTATGCTTTGACATTGTAATTCCGGTTATGTTATCAAGTTTTGTCATTTAAATCTATTTTGGTTATTAAACTTGGTTTACTAGCTGAGACAATGCCTTTATCATGTACGAAACGTTAGCTGCATGGGAATTAATCAGAATTTCATCATCTTACTTTACCTTTTCTCTCTAAATCATCATCATCATCATCGACCTAATCCACCATTGATTTCTAGAGCTTAAAGGTAACTCTTCTTGGTTCTTTAGTTATCTTTTGGCCTTTTAATCACCATTCTTAGATCCTTAAGAGAAGGATCCTGGATTGGATTTATCCCTTTACTGATTCACGGCATTATTGGTATCAGAGCTCCGATTCTCAAACCTACCATGGCGGGAACTCGATCTCACTCCTTGCTTGAGCTCAACAAGTAGATGGAAGATCTAAGAGTGAAGCAAAATAAAGCTACGGATTCTCTTTGTGTAGGAACCAACGAACGTTTTCAGATTTGAGAAGCACACTTATTGCAGAGATGAGAAACATGTTCGCTGAGATACACCCTCCTCCACCAAATCCATAGAAGCAACCGATGGTACACAGGTCGTCTTCTTCCGCTGTGTATACGTCGAACCCACACTCACCACCGCTTCCAGAACCACCTGACATGAGATTTCACAGACAAAGTTCGATGGATCCTGGTCTGAGTCGCGTTAATCACGTCCCAGGTCGAGCTTATCCATCTGCTAATGCTCTTCTCACTCGATTGACTAAGGTTGGTTTCTAATCCTTTGATGGTGATGAGGTATGTGATTGGATCTTCAAGTGTGAGCAATTTTTCACTTTAGATGGTACAACTTATGATGCAAAGGTCTGATTAGCTACAATGCATATTTCTGGAAGAGCGATGCAATGGCATCATAACTTCATTACCCAGCGATATGGAATTTATCCTAGTTGGGGTGAGTATTTTGAGATCATTACAGCAAGATTTAGGGGAGCTAAACATGATCCTCTCTCAGTGATGGTAAATATGAAACAGGAGAATGATTCAGTTGATGAGTTTTTGGATAGGTTCGAGTGTGAGTTGACTTATATCTCACTACCACCTGCTCATGCCCTAAGCATCTTCCTCGCCAACCTTAACCCCCACCTAGCTTACCATACTCGCCAATTTCATCCCCAAAACCATACCAAAGCAGCTGAAATTGCCCGAATGCATGAGCTTTACCTTCAACATTTACCCCATAAACAACTCAGAGTTGCCTTCAGTCCGAGCTACAACCAAATAACCAAAACAGTAACCGAACTTATCACACTACCCAAAACACAACCCCCATATTACCTTCATCAGAAAAACCACAAAAACCCACATACATACCCAGAAACCCACCAGAAAAACCTGGTTTAAAATTCTCTTACCAAGAGATGCAACTTCGCAAGAAAAGAGGATTGTGCGTGTATTGTGATGAAGTTTATACCCCAGGACATGAGGCTAAACACCGCAGATCAATATTCTATTTGATGGAATTAGAGGGAGAAGCCGAATATGATGAGGCGTTGGATAAGGAAGTAGAGAATGTCGTTGCGGCTGAGCCCGTGTCAGAAGCATCTGAGGTGACACCGGTATTATCCTGCCCCGCATTGAGTCGCAATACCTCATTTGAGTGCATGAGGTTTACAGGTCGCTATGGGAAACGAAAACTTCATGTCCTCATTGATCCGGGAAGTTCACACAATTTCTTGGATTACAAAATTGCTTGTGAAATCGGTTGTAAAATGGAGCCAATTAAACCAATGAGAGTTTTGACTGCAAATGGACCAGTTACCACGAAATACAAGTGTAGCAACTTTGAATGGTCTGCGCAAGGGTATGATTTTACAAATGAGGTTCGAATGCTGAACTTGGATTTCTGTGACTTTGTTCTTGGAGTGCAGTGGTTGGTTTCTCTTAAAACAATTGCATGGAATTTTGATGAGCTAAGGATGGAGTTCGTTATAAATGGAAATAAGTATATGTTACGGGGTTCGCCTACTCCTGGGAATAGGTTGATAAAAGGAGCTAGTTTGAACCGTCTAATGCTCCAAGAGCAGATTGCATTGATACATATCAGTGACACCACAAATGTAGCATCATCTTCGTCGGATCCTACAACTAGTTTTTTGCACATCACTGCCACTGAAACTAAGAACCCGCAGGACCCAGAATTATCATCTCTCCTTACCAATTTTGATGATATCTTTCAGGAACCAACTCATTTACCACCATTTTGAGAAGGTTTTGATCACACCATTCCAGTGGTAGCAAGTTCAAACCCAGTCAATTTGCGTCCTTACCGCTACTCCACTTTGCAGAAGGAAGTAATTGAGCAAACTATCAAGGAGATGTTGCAACAAGGCATAATTCAGCACAGCAGTAGCCCATATGCATCTCTGGTTGTCTTAGTTAAGAAGAAAGATGGTTCTTGGCGTCTTTGCACTGATTTTCGCAGACTTAACAAGCAGACTATTAAAGATAAGTATCCTATCCCTTTGCTTGAGGATTTATTGGATGAATTGGGTGGTGCAAAGTATTTTTCAAAGCAGGATTTGAGAGCAGGTTTCCATCATTGAGGATGAATCCCGCTGATGTTTATAAGATTGCCTTTAAGACATATGCATGTCATTTTGAGTACTTAGTCATGCCGTTTGGGCTGATAAATGCTCCTAGTACATTTCAAAGACTCATGAATCACGTCTTTCAGGAGGTGGCACGACACTTTGTGCTTGTATTCTTCGATGACATACTCATTTATAGCAGTGATTGGGCATCTCACCTACAGCACTTAGCTCATGTCTTCTCTATTCTACGACAGCAGCAACTGTACCTTAAGCCATCTAAGTGTACTTTTGGCACGACTGTAGTAGAGTATTTGGGCCATTTTATATCAGAAAATGGTGTGAGTACTGATCCAAGTAAGATTGTTGTTGTGAAGCAATGGCCTATACCTACATCTCAGAAACACTTGCGTAGTTTTCTGGGTTTGGCCAACTACTACAGGAGGTTTATTCGCAGGTATAGTATCATTACCAAGCCTCTGTCCACATTACTGAAGAAAAATGGTTTCAATTGGGGTCCCGAAGCAGCCTAAAACTGGTGTGGGAAACTGACAAGCACCTCCAACGCATCATCTCTGATTTGAAAAGAGATTCTACTACTCATCCAAAATTCTCTTATGCAGATGGGGAGTTGTGCAGAAAAGGGAAGTTGGTTGTTGGTAATGATAATGCTATGAAATTACAGATTATGCAATGGCTTCATGACTCTTTTGTAGGTGGTCACTCTGGGAGAGATGCCATAATACACAGAATTCAGAGCCTATTCTACTGGCCTAAGATGCAGACTGAGATTCAAAACTACATAAGGAATTGCCTGGTTTACCAACGTAATAAGTATGATAATGCCGCTTCTCCTGGCTTGTTACAGCCGCTGCCAATTCTTGAGGGTGTTTGGGAGTCGGTCAGCCTAGACTTCATTGAGGGTCTCCCACCATCGTCTGGCAAGCATTGTATCCTTGTGGTCATTGATCGCCTCAACAAATATGCGCATTTCTTGGCCTTAGCTCACCCATACGCAGCTGTTGATGTAGCTCAGTTGTATTTGGATAATGTTTTTAGGTTGCATGGGTTTCCTAAGGATATTGTGAGTGATCGAGATCCCACGTTTTTGAGTGATGTTTGGAAGGAGATATTCATGGTCCATGGAGTTAAGTTGAAGCATTCCACAGCTTACCTCCTGCAAACTGACGGGCAAAGAGAGGTTACTAATAGTACCTTTGAGACATACCTAAGGTGTCTGACAGCTAATACACCACACACTTGGAGTAAATGGCTCCCATTGGCTGAGTGGTGGTACAACACTACACATCATTCCTCCACTCATATTACCCCGTTTGAAGCAGTGTATGACCTACACATCTACCATACCTCCTAGGTGAGAGTTCTTCTGCGGTAGTTGATCGCTCTACGCGGAATAGCGAAGCAATCATAAACATGCTGAAATTCCATATGAACCGAGCCCAAAATCAGATGAAACAAAAGGTAGATAAGAAGAGGTCATTCCGTGAGTTTGCAATGGGAGACTTTGTGTACCTTAAGTTGCATCCATATAAACAACATTCACTCAAAAATAACAGAATCCCTCATAAGCTATCTCCTCGCTTTTATGGTCCTTGTAGAGTGATTGCCATGATCGGTAATGTCGCTTACAAGCTTGGGAATTAATGCCTTTATCATGTACGAAACGTTAGCTGCGTGGGAATTAATCAGAATATCATCATCTTACTTTACTTTTTCTCTCTAAATCATCATCATCATCATCGACCTAATCCACCATTGATTTCTAGAGCTTAAAGGTAACTCTTCTTGGTTCTCTAGTTATCTTTTGGCCTTTTAATCACCATTCTTAGATCCTTAAGAGAAGGATCCTGGATTGGATTTTTCCCTTTACTGATTCACGGCATTACCTCCCTACTCGTCGATAAAGCTAAGAGAAATCAAAGCTTGTTGTTCGATCTTCCTCTCGTCAGGTTTCGTCTCTAATCGTTATTGTATNTTTCTGCCCATTAGGTGGAGATATGTTGTTTTTTAATGAGCAGAAACATTATCTTAATGATCCACTCAAGATGTTGAGGTTTGTTTATTGTTTTCAGTTTTCCATTAAGTGTGGTTTAAAGTAAACAAACATGGAGGGATGGTGATGCAGAGAATGTGGCTTTGAAACTCTCAAAGTTAAACAAGGTGTGATGGGCAAAAGGAGTAGAAAGAAAAGAGAAAGAGCTGTACGGTAGAAGAGAGTAAATGGTGCTGTAGCAGAGAGAAATGGAGTTGGACGAAAAAACAGAGTGTGAGATGAGTGAAACAGAGGGTGCTGTATCTCCTTC